>WNWK01004678.1:0-135061 GCA_009830355.1 Cherax destructor
GCCAGCCAGACAAGTTGTAAGTGACAGTACCAGCGTAATGAACGATAGCGAAGTGGCCCTCAACCTCTCCGGGCTTGGGTGGCTTGGGCTTAATGAACACAGGGGACTTTCCTAGATGGTTGGCGTTCAGTTTCTCTGAGAAGGACTTATCGGTAGCTTTCGGGAACATAGACTCTTCTTCAAGAATGGAGAGCAAGCCCATTTTCTGTCGAAAACGAATATAAAACTTAGTAATGAAACACACAAAATTATATAAATAAACAGTCGTAGTATGTTATGTTCACATCCATTGCATTCTTCTCTTGGTTATTTACCTTCTCGAAGAGCTCGATGCAGGCCTGCAGATCCATACCGAAGTCCACGAAGACCCAGTTAATACCTTCCTTCTTGTACTCCTCCTGCTCCAGCACAAACATGTGATGGTTGAAGAACTGCTGCAGCTTCTCGTTACAGAAGTTGATGCAGATCTGCTCGAACCCGTTGTACTGGTACACGAACCAATATCAGTGTTTAAAAAGTATGCCAATTTAAATCTTCAATCAGCTCATTTTCGCTGTTGAAGCGTGTGAGCACTTCGTTTCCCCAGCAAACATTAAGAGTATTTCAAAGTAATTTGATTAACAATATATTTGTATTATATGTGACATGATTCCTTTTTCTTTAAAAAATTATTTGAATTAAACTTGCTTATAATTTTCTTCTTGTCTCACTGCACACAGAGACTACTAAAATTTGTTTTACATTTTAATTCTATGCCATAACTATAAAAATAAAAAGCAGTAGTGTTGTTAAAATTACTTACATCGAAGATCTCAAAGCCAGCAATATCGAGCACACCGATGAAGGAATGGCGCTTCAGGCCAGTCTCAAGAGTAATGTTACACTTGACCACCAGCCACTTGAAGACACGATCGAAGAGACCCTTAGCCAGGGCACCGATGGAGTAGAAACACTGATTCACGTTCATGCCCTTGGCTACGAACTCAGCACCGACCTTGATCTTGGGCTTGGTAATGTTCCTGTACAGGTCGTCACCATCAACACCGAGGAGCTTGGCAACCTTGTAACCAACCTGTAGAGGAAAGGAAGAAAGTTAGCAATTCTCATGGTCTTTAAGATGCATGCGTACTCTAAGCACTGCTTGAAACTAGTTTTGTTGTTTATAAAACATTTAATAAAAGAGAGCATAAAATACCTCAGTGCCATCAGCTTCAGCCTGCTCATCGCGACCCTTTTGTTTGAACTTCATCTCACCCATGTGCATGACGGCTGCGGTGATCTTATAGACATTCTCAACCTCTACACTGTTGAAACCAAGAACGTCGAAGGCGTCCTGTAGTAAAGATACATACGTGGAGCGTCAATCAAAACATCATTGTTAACTCTTCGCACATTTTTCACCAAATGGTTAATAAAGTCTAAAACATTCTTATCTGTTGTGTTGACGGAAATAATCATATAAGTAGTATATGACGGCAGCATGAATATTCTAGTATAGGGCTCCTCATTCATGTGGGTCATGCAGCACATATTCATCTCGTGACTGACACGCTGCTTATTTCTCCTAAACTAGCTTTAACTAAGGCGTCTACGAACATATAACTCTCAGATCCACAGTAAATTTATACTAAATGTTTTGATACAATAATAACTCACTCAACATAAATAATATGTACAGAAATCTATTCATATACTTTTCATAATCACATATGAAGGAATCGAAAGTTTTTCTGAGAACAGAATATATATATATATATATATATATATATATATATATATATATATATATATATATATATATATATTTTGCATAAAGTTGAACATAAGCCTTGTAAATATATGTAAGACACAACTCGCCAATCCTCTGATCTGTTGGAGGGAGCAGAGACCTGCCATGGAACTTCCTGTGGCAGTAAAAATAATGTCATCAGTAGACAAGCACAAGAATGAAGACAGCACTAGACAGCATTTGAAGATCTGTATCTTTCTTATATTATAAAGGAGGATATGTCGCGTGTTCGTATCTTCTGTGATACTGTTGTGTTTTCAGACACGATCGACAGTGCAGGTATGGAGAACTGACATGCTTTTATTCCAGTTTCTAACTGTTCGTCTGATTTCCTTTTCAGTTATGAACAGTGTAAGGGTTCTTTGATAAACTTTAGTATTCATGTGCAGATAAATCTTAGTATTTTTTTTATATGGCAGAAAAGTAATATATTAATGTCTACCCAATCGATATAAGTCTTCCAACATATCGATTGACAAGTTTGTATACTAACAAAGCACTCACACCGGTGTCTGCACCGGATTAATACACCTGGTTATACCACTCACGTGACAGAACTGCATGTCCTCGCCGTCATCAATGGAGGGGACGGTGACCTTGCCCTGAGACACGTAGTGATAATCGTAGATATCGTCGCTAAGCAAACACATGGCTGTAGATGGGGAGTAAAAGTGTTGGCGGTGTGGCCAAAATAAGTTACTGTAACGTTTTGATGGAGATTCCACCAGCAATTTATAAGATATTTTGCGGCGCTTACTAGTTACCAATATGAGAACGACTTTTCTTGCAAAGAGGATGTATTCGATCCTCCATTTTTTTTAATCATCTCGAGCATTCTAATTTAGACAGTATAAGGTTTTTGTCTCTTATATATGCCTTCAGCGAATCATTTAGACATTGAAAACTTCATGAAATATGGACGATATCAATCAGTTTAAAATATATTTTTAATTAGTTTATGATACACGATCAGAAAATACTATGTCACCATAAAAGGAGAGATAACACTTGGTTTACAGTGACTGAGGAGATAACACTTGGTTTACAGTGACTGAGGAGATAACACTTGGTTTACAGTGACTGAGGAGAGAGAAACTTCATGTGAAAAAGGAAATTAGTTTTCGTCTTTTATACGTTTATTTAATAAGAAAAAACGTAACTATGCATTAATATAACAAAACAAACTATAAAATATAGTAATTATTAGTAACTCACGAATACCAGTACGTTAGTCTCTGGTTTTTATGAAATAGTTATATCATATCATCAGACCTTGGAATAATGATAACGAAGAATAGTATGGTTTAAATACGTATCCTATTAACTTAGAAACCATACCACGGGTGGGGTTCGAACCCGCGGTCACAGAGTCTCAAAACTCCAGACCGTCGCGTAGGCCACTGGGCCAGCTAGCTTCAATAAGATTCATCCAACTAGGTATATTTCTACACCATAGGAAGGTTAGCATAGGCACCACTGTGTCCACAAATGCAAGTTTAGATTTGTTGCATAGTGTTTTAGCTAAGTGGTGTGGCATAGTGGTTTAGTTTAGAGTTGTTGCATAATGACGTTTCTTAGAAAAAGTTACATATTGTCGTTAAATAGAGAGGAGACATAGTATTTTCTTTGCAGTGTTTCTCAGTGACTTTGCTTGAGATATGCTGCACAGTGACGTTGCTTAAGATAAGCTTCCTAGTGACATTGCTTAAGATATGTTGCATATTGACGTTGCTTAAGATATGTTGCATATTGACGTTGCTTAAGATATGTTGCATATTGACGTTGCTTAAGATATGTTGCATATTGACGTTGCTTAAGATATGTTGCATATTGACGTTGCTTAAGATATGTTGCATATTGACGTTGCTTAAGATATGTTGCATATTGACGTTGCTTAAGATAAGTTGCATATTGACGTTGCTTAAGATATATTGCATATTGACGTTGCTTAAGATAAGTTGCATATTGACGTTGCTTAAGATATGTTGCATATTGACGTTGCTTTAATATGTAGCGAAGTGATGATGCTTAAGATAAGTTGCATTTTGTTTACTTGAAGATGTTAGTGTATTTACTTTGAAATTTTGTAGCGCGTATACTTAGACGTTTTGAATAGTGTCGTTGCTTAGAAATATTTTATAGTGACATTTCACCTTAGTTTTACACTCGAGAGAATTAAGATCTGTTATCTAATAAATAATTTAAGAGACGCATTTTTATTAATTTATTACCTCATCTTCAACTAGGCCTCGACAACTGTGATTTGTTTCTTAATTTTCTTTTCAGTCTTTTATGGAATGGTATTAAAATATTGAAAATATTTTCTGTCAGACGAAATATATTAATTTAGTTGTGTATTTTTCCATTATTGTCTATCCTAGGAAATTCACTTTGTAGAGCGTAGTAAATAGAGATAACTTACAAAATACAACATTGCTAAAATTTCTCCTTCCGGATTAAATATCAAAACATGTTCTGTGATGAGAGTTGTAAACTTTTCAGCTCAATGAACAAATTACTTACGTTTGATTGTCTTGATCTGGTCGGACATCATCTCGTAGAAGATATGGTAGGATCGCTCAGCAGGTTGCTGGGAGATAACACGAGCCTTCTCCAGCAGGTAGACCTCAATGTCAGCACCAGACAACTTGCCGTTGGGTTGGAAGTGGATACGGATGAACTTACCCTGTGTGCAGGAGAGACCATTATCATTTATTAAAATATCTCCAGTAAGTAAAAAAAAAGAAATTAGGAATTCCCTATTTACTTTTTTTCAATATAAGATTGTTAGTATAATGATGTCTGCTATAAAAGAACAGTAGAGAACAAGATAATGGCAAACTTACGAAGCGGGAAGAGTTGTCGTTACGGGTGGTCTTGGCGTTACCGAAGGCCTCCAGTACAGGGTTGGTCTGGATGATCTGGTCCTCCAGGTTCTGATGTCGCAATGCAAGAATTATTTTAATATCGAGCATTCGCAAGAAAAAAAAATTGTTTTAATGACGAGTTCTCGCAAAGAAATCTTAATAGCAATTACATTCATTTCTAAAGAAATTATTCCTGTTAATTTTTTTTACATAAAGATTACGTCTTCATATCCTTCATGCTGTCACTTCAGAAATTATGTCCCAATCTGTGTGGTTGATTGAGTTATTGGATGTAAAGTCTGTGGAATACAGTATAGTCATTAAGATGACTGAAATACACATGCTGACCACCAGTCAAGAATACTTTAATTCTTAATATAAGGATTAGAGTAAGCTTCTAGTGTATATGCTATGAGAGATACACACCTCTCAGTGTATGCACACTACTGGTCTGTATGTTGGAGACATGAATACGTATCAGAGTGTGTTAAATTAGATTCCACATATATGCATTTCCTTTCAAAAAACTTCAAGATTTTAATAGATAATATAACAAAGTTAAAAAATATATAGATGCTTCTCACCCCTTTCTCAGCTTCGCCCTTCTTCTTCGTGGTGGCGCCGACGTTGGCGAAGTAGGAGAGCACCTTCTTGGTGTTCTCCGTCTTACCAGCACCAGACTCACCACTGTCGAGGCAGGAATAACACTTTTGTTTAATCACTGAAAGTTTCTGGAGGTATTTAGAGAGAAAAATAGAACCTCTCTGCACAGCCAAAAAATATTCATTACCACATCGGTTGTCTTTTTACGAAAGCAGTGATCTAATGATGGAAAAACAGTTCCCCTTTTAGTTCAATGGCTGTTTTGAAAACGGTGCAAGGACTTCACAGTCAGATATTAAAACAATATATATGCACAGATAATGTAATATGCAAAATTTCAAAGTTAATAATTAAAGATAGGTTAATTGCCTATGATCAGATTGTTCATATTTGTTTTCTGTACAAATAAAATATAACTTACGTAATTAGCATAGACTGGTTCTCGCCAACTGCAAGAGACAGAGATTATATTGTAAAATATAGTGAATTCCTTTCATGGATTGTGATATAAAGAATATCCACATTTTAAATTTAGTTCGTCATATAGTCATTCATCTTTCACTTTTTTGCAGTCACACTAATGCTTAGTTTGAATATTTGTATATTGTATATATATATATATATATATATATATTATATATATATATATATATATATATATATATATATATATATTATATGTGTATAGTAAACTAGCGATCAACAGTGCACAACAACCACGGGCGTGTAGGGCGTCAGGAGCAATGCAATAAATGGAAATGGAATCTGGATACAGATGAGATTCCATGTTCCATTTTCTTTCATTGTATTGCTGCTGAAGATGAGCTTGCAATTTGCAGCGTGAGAGGACTGGAGCAATCTCACTTGCCCATTAAGAGTTAAACACTTACGTTGCATCATGTTCATGTAGGCACCGTCAGCAATGGCAAAGAGATGGGGAGGCACCTCATTACGCCTCTTGCCCTGGTAGATCTTGACCGTACGGTTGGTGTAGATGGGGTAGCGCTTGTAGGGGTTGATGGCGATACAGAAGAGACCAGAGTAGGTGTAGATGAGCCTGTTGACGTAACGGGACTTCAAGTTGTAGAGGACGGAGGCGTCGTTAAGGTAGGTCAAGTTGGACATGTCCTCGCATTTTTCGTACTTGGGTGGGTTGACCTGACCAACGAGGTCCTTCTTCCAGTCCTTGGTTTCACCTCCAGCATAAACGGAGATAAGATCGCCCTTGGTGCCTGTGATCTCACCCTCGATGAACCCCTCTTTGGGATCAGGGACCCAGCAGGATTTTTTGGCGTCGTAAGGCTTGGTGGCATCCTTCATCTTCATCTCAATAGAGATGAACAAGAACTCGGTAGGATCCGGGTCGGGACCCGTGGACTTCTTGACGTGGCCGGGCATGTTGGTGGTGAGTGCCTAAAGTCGTCTAATTCTCAAATACAGATATCTTGTCAGGATGTTCCTGTAACCAATATAGAAATTGATTAATAAATTATATACGGAAGAACCAGTATCATCGTTGTTACTACTCACATTGTTATTAATGTGCCGCATATTGTGTTTTGTTTCCTTAAACATAATTAGTCCTATACACGCAATATATATATATATATATATATATATATATATATATATATATATATATATATATATATATATATATATATATATATATATATGCTATTAAGTTACATGGAACGTAATTGAATATATAATTTAACTGAGAAATCACAAAATCACCTGGAATTACATATTAAATCACTAAAGTTCACAGTTAATCAACACAACGCCGTAGGCTGTGTAGTATATTAAGTTTTTTTGTGTTAAATTGTAATAAGTCAGTTTCTTTAATATTTTGAATTCAAAAGCCATTGCATAAATACTATAACAAGCGGTTCAATGGGATGGTGATGAACTTTTGTCGTTGTTGGATTGGTTGTGTAATTCCATGTTAAGTCTTATCAAGTATACGAGGCCCGTTAAGGGTCCACATGCCTCTTGTTCATCACCAGTCAAGAATATTTCCGTCCCCAGAGTAGATTAAGGTAAACTATCAGCATGTATACACTGAAAGTCATACAACTCACTGTGTATATATTCTGTGCTGATACACTTGACGCTTTACTTCATTTAATAAGTGCAATTATAACTATCATTTTTTTTTCAAAAGGTTCTCGTCAACTTGAATGAGCTTTCAATAATTCCAGTTTATCTCACTAAGATCGTACTATCAAATCCTATTCTCAATTAGCAAACAAAAAAAATTAAACACTACGCAATAACTTCACAAATTTTGTTAAACCGTAATTGTAAGTTGTGTAACTTACAAGTCGCGCTTCACTGCACCACCACGAGCACACCTTCTCTAGTACACCACCGTCTCGAGCACCCACCGGAGGGCGTCTGAGGGCGCCAGCTCCGCCGACTTACCAGGTCGCCACGTGAGGTGTAACACAACCTCTGGTAAGTTAAGAATAGCACCCCGCCAGGCATGGTCACTCGCGACGCCTTTTCCTTCTTGGCATCTCACTGTATCCATGACACCAACAACAGCCAGTCGTATCATTGATCTGTAATGAAATAAATGAGTTAATTTGCAGCCCACAATTTATCATGGACTGAAACAATTGTGAAATGCTCTTCTGGCTAATGATTCTAAAATTTTGTGATCTTTTTCCTTTGTGTGTTGAGTTTTGTGCCATGTGTTGCTCCTATATTTGGGAAGGTGCGCTCTGGTACAAGATGGCCTCCTTGTCGAAAATCACTCTTGAACTATTTCCACTTATTATATTCGTTTACATTCTCTTCCATATCTCATATTCGCATGGTTCAATACCTTCTTTCTCTCTACTATCTCTGTAGATAACTTAGTAGTTACAAGAGAAAATGTCCAACTGAACCTTAATATGACCAATGCTCAAACCTTCGATATTTTACGTTACATAATAATAATCATATAATAATATTTTTATTTCTACAAGTACATGTACAAGGTATAAAGGCCATAGCTGACATCAATGACATACTACTATATAGAAACCCGCTTGTTATACAGAGCATTTCCCGCAAATTAGGTCAGTTTTGTGCGGGGATGCGACCCACACCAGTCGACTAACATCCAGGTACCCAGGTACTGATGGTGTAAGGAAACACGCCCAATGTTTCAACCCTCACCGGGAATCGAACCGGACACATACCGTCTAAAGCGAGAGCTTTTGTCACCAGGCCACGGGCCACCATATTGACCTTTACGTTGAACCCTTCATCCTGACCATCTCACATTAAGATATTACAAACCGACCTCCGTTTCTTCATCCTCAAACCCAAGAGTAAAATGACTTTCGACCGGCGATGTCAGTTATGTTTATGACGAATCAGAATTAGGAATTACGACTGCAGCAACTGAGGACAGTGTAGATTGATTGTAAACACTCCAGCAGCATATCCAGGACTGCCTCGAGAAATCGTAATGACACGATTGCAAACAAACCACGGGCTAACGCGTGGTATGGTTTATCCAGGACTGGGTTTCAATAGCCTTCTAAATACAGGCTGGCTTGCTTGTCAGCAGGCCTTCAGTACAGGCTGAACTGTTTGTTAACGCCTCTCCAGGGCAGGCTGAATTATTAATAGCCTTCAAAGACTGGCCGAATTGGTTGTTAGTAGCAGTAGAGGACAGGCTGCTCTGTCTGTTAGCAGCCCTCAAGAACAAGTTGAATTGTTTGCTAGCCCTCGAGGACAGGCTGGATTGTTAGCAGCCATCAAGGACAGGCTGGACTGTTTGTTAGCAGCCATCAAGGACAGACTACACTGTTAGCAGCCATCAAGGACAGGCTACACTGTTAGCAGCCATCAAGGACAGGCTACACTGTTAGCAGCCATCAAGGACAGGCTACACTGTTAGCAACCATCTAGGACAGGTTAGATTGGTTGTTAACAACCATCAAGGATAGGCGGGACTGTTTGTTAGTAGCCATCAAGGACAGGTTGGACTGTTGTTAACAGCCATCAATGACAGGCTAGATTGGCTGTTAGCAACCTCTGAAGACAGGCTAGATTGGTTAGCAACTATCAAGGACAGGCTAGATTGGGTGTTAGCACTGTTAACAGCCTCTGAAGACAGGAAAGATTGGTTGCTAGCAGTTTTTCTATAAGTTAGACACACCAGCGTTTAAGAGTTGAAGCCGATCGGAAAAGTCATTCTCCGGTTGTCGCCTGGAACCTGATAATGTGATCCTTTATTGACAGCGTTTTGCCCACGCAGTGGGTTTTATCGAGTCACAAACAGATCTACCTGGATAAAAGATACATGCATCCTGGGGGACAAGATTAAGGACCCCAGTGAACATAAGACAGACAGCTGGCAAATTAAAACTTACACACAAAATCAGAAACGCCCACCGAAAGAAACAGTTTCCAGTGTTTACCGGCATATAAGGCGCACTTTTTTCGAAAGTCTTGGAAAATGATCCTGCGCCTTATATGCTCAAGGTCAGGGGTTACTGGCAATAACCACTGAAGCTGCTGAAATAATCCACTTCAGTCAATAACAACTGAAGCTGCTGAAATAATCCACTTCAGTCAATAACAACTGAAGCTGCTGAAATAATCTACGACAGTCAATAACCACTGAAGTTGCTGAAATAATCTACTTCAGTAAATAACCATTGAAGCTGCTGAAATAATCCACTTCAGTCAATAACAACTGAAGCTGCTGAAATAATCCACTTCAGTCAATAACAACTGAAGCTGCTGAAATAATCTACGACAGTCAATAACCACTGAAGCTGCTGAAATAATCCACTTCAGTCAATAACCACTGAAGCTGCTGAAATAATCCACTTCAGTCAATAACCACTGAAGCTGCTGAAATAATCCACTTCAGTCAATAACCACTGAAGCTGTGAAATAATTCACTTCAGTCAGTAGCCACTGAAGCTGCTGAAATAATCCACTTCAGTCAGTAGCCACTGAAGCTGCTTAAATAATCCACTTCAGTCAGTAGCCACTGAAGCTGCTGAAATAATCCACTTCAGACAGTAACCACTGAAGCTGCTGAAATAATCCACTTCAGTCAGTAGCCACTGAAGCTGCTGAAATAATCCACTTCAGTCAGTAGCCACTGAAGCTGCTGAAATAATCCACTTCAGTCAGTAGCCACTGAAGCTGCTGAAATAATCCACTTCAGTCAGTAGCCACTGAAGCTGCTGAAATAATCCACTTCAGTCAGTAGCCACAGAAGCTGCTGAAATAATCCACTTCAGTCAGTAACCACTGAAGCTGCTGAAATAATCCACTTAAGACAGTAACCACTGAAGCTGCTGAAATAATCCACTTCAGTCAATAACCACTGAAGCTGCTGAAATAATCCACTTCAGACAGTAACCACTGAAGCTGCTGAAATAATCCACTTCAGTCAGTAACCACTGAAGCTGCTGAAATAATCCACTTCAGACAGTAACCACTGAAGCTGCTGAAATAATCCACTTCAGTCAATAACCACTGAAGCTGCTGAAATAATCCACTTCAGACTAACCACTGAAGCTGCTGAAATAATCCACTTCAGTCAGTAACCACTGAAGCTGCTGAAATAATCCACTTCAGACAGTAACCACTGAAGCTGCTGAAATAATACACTTCAGTCAGTAACCACTGAAGCTGCTGAAATAATCCACTTCAGTCAGTAACCACTGAAGCTGCTGAAATAATCCACTTCAGACAGTAACCACTGAAGCTGCTGAAATAATCCACTTCAGTCAGTAGCCACTGAAGCTGCTGAAATAATCCACTTCAGTCAGTAACCACTGAAGCTGCTGAAATAATCCACTTCAGACAGTAACCACTGAAGCTGCTGAAATAATCCACTTCAGTCAGTAACCACTGAAGCTGCTGAAATAATCCACTTCAGTCAATAACCACTGAAGCTGTGAAATAATTCACTTCAGTCAGTAGCCACTGAAGCTGCTGAAATAATCCACTTCAGTCAGTAGCCACTGAAGCTGCTTAAATAATCCACTTCAGTCAGTAGCCACTGAAGCTGCTGAAATAATCCACTTCAGACAGTAACCACTGAAGCTGCTGAAATAATCCACTTCAGTCAGTAGCCACTGAAGCTGCTGAAATAATCCACTTCAGAAAGTAGCCATTGAAGCTGCTGAAATAATCCACTTCAGACAGTAACCACTGAAGCTGCTGAAATAATCCACTTCAGACAGTAACCACTGAAGCTGCTGAAATAATCCACTTCAGACAGTAACCACTGAAGCTGCTGAAATAATCCACTTCAGTCAGTAGCCACTGAAGCTGCTGAAATAATCCACTTCAGACAGTAACCACTGAAGCTGCTGAAATAATCCACTTCAGACAATAACCACTGAAGCTGCTGAAATAATCCACTTCAGACAGTAACCACTGAAGCTGCTGAAATAATCCACTTCAGTCAGTAGCCACTGAAGCTGCTTAAATAATCCACTTCAGTCAGTAGCCACTGAAGCTGCTGAAATAATCCACTTCAGACAGTAACCACTGAAGCTGCTGAAATAATCCACTTCAGACAGTAACCACTGAAGCTGCTGAAATAATCCACTTCAGTCAGTAGCCACTGAAGCTGCTGAAATAATCCACTTCAGACAGTAGCCACTGAAGCTGCTGAAATAATCCACTTCAGACAGTAACCACTGAAGCTGCTGAAATAATCCACTTCAGACAGTAACCACTGAAGCTGCTGAAATAATCCACTTCAGACAGTAACCACTGAAGCTGCTGAAATAATCCACTTCAGTCAGTAGCCACTGAAGCTGCTGAAATAATCCACTTCAGTCAGTAGCTACTGAAGCTGCTGAAATAATCCACTTCAGACAGTAACCACTGAAGCTGCTGAAATAATCCACTTCAATCAGTAGCCACTGAAGCTGCTGAAATAATCTACTTCAGACAGTAGCCACTGAAGCTGCTGAAATAATCCACTTCAGTCAGTAGCCACTGAAGCTGCTGAAATAATCCACTTCAGACAGTAACCACTGAAGCTGCTGAAATAATCCACTTCAGTCAGTAGCCACTGAAGCTGCTGAAATAATCCACTTCAGACAGTAGCCACTGAAGCTGCTGAAACGATCCTTACTCGCGATACTTCAGGGGTTAAAAAATACCACACCTTAACGAACAAAAGACACAATACCGTGAGTGGGACGTTACACAACCCGCATATAGGAGAGAGAAGCTGACGACGACGTTTTGGTCACACTGTGACTGGTAAATGGTCCAAGTCGGAGCGAAACGTCGTCGTAATCTTCTCTTCTATCTGCTGGTTATTGGTGTGGAAATTTTAACCTTGGAGGATGAAAAGTGTAATCACTTCAACATGCACCTCATCAACTTAGTTTACCTAATTTTGATAAGATCGGAAATTCTGTCTAATTTATTTACCTTTAATTCTTTTTATTTGTTTGTAATAATGATTATTTACAATAATTTAATATGAGCTTGTGTCTGACCATCACATGTCTGATTTTGAGGTGAGGTATGGTAGACATGATATAAATAACACGACTTGAGGATGGAGGTTGATCAAAGTGACGTGATGGAGGCTGAAGGCGTTGAGCAGTATGGCAGAGGAGAGTTAAATGTGTGTTTGTGAGTCGATGTTTTCCTGGTGGAGTAATTGAGGAGGACTGTGAGAGTTAGTGATGCTGGAAAGTACACTGATCGTGGGTTAGTGATGCTGGAAAGTACACTGATCGTGGGTTAGTGATGCTGGAAAGTACACTGATCGTGGGTTAGCGATGCTGGAAAGTACACTGATCGTGGGTTAGTGATGCTGGAAAGTACACTGATCGTGGGTTAGTGATGCTGGAAAGTACACTGATCGTGGGTTAGTGATGCTGGAAAGTACACTGATCGTGGGTTAGTGATGCTGGAAAGTACACTGATCGTGGGTTAGCGATGCTGGAAAGTACACTGATCGTGGGTTAGTGATGCTGGAAAGTACACTGATCGTGGGTTAGTGATGCTGGAAAGTACACTGATCGTGGGTTAGTGATGCTGGAAAGTACACTGATCGTGGGTTAGCGATGCTGGAAAGTACACTGATCGTGGGTTAGTGATGCTGGAAAGTACACTGATCGTGGGTTAGTGATGCTGGAAAGTACACTGATCGTGGGTTAGTGATGCTGGAAAGTACACTGATCGTGGGTTAGCGATGCTGGAAAGTACACTGATCGTGGGTTAGCGATGCTGTGGTAGTTTGTGACTGGACAAAATTATATTGTGAGATTCATGAGGTGGAGGACAGAAAAATGTTTCTGTGGTCGAAGAATGAAGCTCTTGAGCAACGTTTGGGAATCTTGATTCCCAAATGTTGTACAAGTGTCTCATTGCTCAACTTGTCGGCTTTTGAAGCCGTTCACATCACATGTTTCAGTGGTCGACTGAGCTGGAGGTTGACTCTTAGAAGAGACTATGGGTTGAGTATGTTAAGAAAATGTGGCAACTGTAGCGATGGTAAGTGAGTGGAGAACATTAATGAGAGTGTGAGAAAGTGAGGGAAGACGAGGGAGGGAAGACGAGGGAGGGAGGGAAGGAGAATAGGGGTTACGAATGAAATGTAGAGAAGTGTAATAATCGCGAACGAGCGATAAAAGATGCAAAATAATCACAGGAGGAGTTGAATGATATGTCTAGGCGTTTCGTTTTGCAATCAACACATCAAGATTTGCAACGTTGCAGAAATGAGTAGGAAGCCCAAGCAACTTCGTTCAGGGAAACGACTTTACCCTGGATAGAGTAGTTTCCCTGAACAAATCTGCCTGGACTTCCTACTCATTTCTGCAACATTGCAAGCTCCTGGTGATGTATTAATAACAACACGAAAAGCCTAGAGCTATCATTCAACTCTTCCTGTGGTTATTTTGCATGTAAACAAGTGTGTGGACTCGAAGATACGTCAGTCTACATTACTGATTTCTAGACTCTTGGACCTCTTGAAACTTGAATTTGTCTTTATCTCTTTCTCTTCTAACTGATTCCAATTTTTCAACCACCCTGAGGGTGTGTGCTCCTTCTATTTATTCCTACGCTCTTTGTTATTTTAATTCAAACACTCTCAGCTGCCCTATTAACTCTTAAAATTTTGCAAGTATTAATGTCCCCATAAGCCTTTTGTCACAAAAGTTGTCAGGTTCAGTTTCTTCAACCTCTTATAGTGGATTCCTCTCAACTCTGGCGCCGGTTTAGTTGTAAACCTTTAAACCTTTTCGAGTTTCTGAATATGTTTGATTACTGATATTTAGAACTTCTCGCCTTACAGATTGTGCTCTGTCTCAGGCTTTAATTTTCCTCTTAGTCTGCATGACCTTACCTTTGTTTAGATTGATCTCCAGTGGCTGTTTGTTGGACCACGCATGCAATCCATGCATGTCTCCCAGGATCCTATCTGTGTTCTCTCATATTCTGATCTCTCTTATTAATTTTGCATTAGCAAACAGAAATAGGATTCGATACCTTCTGGTAGGTCATTCACACACGTATCAGGAACAGTAGTAGTCCTGTTAGGGATCCATCTTGAGTTCCATTCGTTATTCTTTATCATCTTGAAGTCTCATGAGTTTCTGTTACTTTCTACAAGGTGCTCCGTGATCCACTGCAGAGCTTTATACTTTATTCTTGCTTTATTCTTGCTTTATTCTTGCTTTATTCTTGCTTTATTCTTGCTTTATTCTTGCTTTATTCTTGCCGGTTCTTAAAGCTTTTGCATTTCGGTGGCTCACAGCTCATGAAGATGCACTCCACCAATCCCCGTCTTTCTTCTTACGTCTCTGTGACTGTTCTCACCTATTTGTGGTTGCAGGGGTCGATTCATAGCTCCTGGCCCCGCCTCTTCACTGATCGCTACTAGGTCCTCTCTCTCCCTGCTCCGTGAGCTTTAGCATACCTCGTCTTAAAACTATGTATGGTTCCTGCCTCCACTACGTCGCTTGCCAGACTATTTCACTTCCTGACAACTCTGTGACTAAAGAAATACTTCCTAACATCCCTTTGACTCATCTGAGTCTTCAGTTTACAATTGTTACCCCTTGTTTCTGTGTCCCATCTCTGAAACATCCTGTCTCTGTCCACCTTGTCAATTCCTCGCAGTATTTTGTATGTTCGTATCATGTCTTCCCTAACCCTCCTGTCCCCCACTGTCGTCAGGCCGATTTCCCTTAACCTTTCTTCGTAGGACATTCCCCTTGGCTCTTGAACTAGTCTCGTTGTAAACCTTTGCACTTTCTCTAATTTCTTGACGTGCTTGAGCAGGTGTGGGTTCCAAACTGGTGCTGCATACTCCAGTATGGGCCTGACGTACACGGTGTACAGTGTCTTGAACGATTCCTTACTGAGGTATCGGAACGCTGTTCTCAGATTTACCAGGATCCCATATGCTGCAGCACTGTCATAAAACTCGTGAGACTGGATTACCTCTCCTTAAATCTGTGGTGATTTCCTCTAATAAATCCTCTCCTCTCCGCATGCTCCAGCACTCTCGTCTCCGCATGCTCCAGCACTCTCGTCTCCGCATGCTCCAGCACTCTCCTCTCCGCATGCTCCAGCACTCTCCTCTCCGCATGCTCCAGCTCTCTCCTCTCCGCATGTTCCAGCACTCTCCTCTCCGCATGCTCCAGCACTCTCCTCTCCGCATGTTCCAGCACTCTCGTCTCCGCATGCTCCAGCACTCTCGTCTCCGCATGTTCCAGCACTCTCGTCTCCGCATGCTCCAGCACTCTCGTCTCCGCATGCTCCAGCACTCTCGTCTCCGCATGCTCAGCACTCTTCTCATTTTAAATCTTACTGAAAAGTAACTGATAATATGTCTGTAATACTATCCTATAGTTCAGTGCTTCCTAGCTGTTCTCTTTTTATTATATATGAATCACATGTCTTATTTCCGTGTTATTAGCAGCTGCCCCATCTGTAGTGACTGCATGTAGGCCTTCGCTATAGTGACTGGATGTAGGCCTTCGTTATAGGATCATACAATTATTTTGCTTCTCTCACTGCCCTTGAAGATGTGTTGCCTGGACCCATCACTTTTCTCACATGAAAATAATTTACTAGCTTCAACAATTCTCCCTTTGTCGTAAGAATATGTTTTAGTTTCTGTTGGCCTGTACTGACACCCCATCTTTCAGGTTGCTACCCACATTCTTCTGTTATCCTTCGTAAAGACTTCCCCATCCTTCTTCCTTTTTAAATGAATAAAGAGTAACTTTTAATTTATCTTTTGTCTTTGATGGTATATTTTCAATCTGTTTCTTACTTCACTTCCTGTCTTTGCATATTCGTTCTCAACTCTTGCTCATTTCTTTGTTTCGTCATTTTTGTGTTCTGTATTTGTACCACACCTTCTTGCACCTCCCCCACACCTTCTTGCACCTCCCCCACACCTTCTTGCACCTCCCCCACACCTTCTTGCACCTCCCCTTGTCTCCTCTGCATTCCTAGCTGAAGCAAGAGCCACTTGCATTTTTTTTATCTATTTTCTTCATGTGCCTCTTAGTACTTTATATGTATTTCTTCCATCATTTGTTGTATTGCCTCACTATCCAGTTCCCTTTCCTATTATATCTCATAAAATTTCTCATACTTTAATAGTCCCCTGTTTTTTAGCGTAACTTCCTGATTGTCTCTTCATCCAATCCTCTCTCTCTAGATCCCTAAACTGACTCCAAGTTGTCGCAAGCAAAACTCACAATGGAAATAAGTCACTGACTTTTTTGGGTTATCCTGGGTTCTCTACACATATGCTGCTATGTATGATACTCTATGTAACTGTATTTGTGTATACCTGAATAAACTTACTTACTTACTACTGTTTCATATAAATTAGTTTTTTGTTTACAAACATTTGCAGTGACGGACAACTAGAGTATACTCCTAAGATAATAAATCACATATAGCATTACCTTCTACAGCTGTGTATTATAAAGTTATATTACAATTGTCTTCATGATAAATATAAATCTGTCTTGAGTTTCAATACTGATATATTAAAAGTGCAGTGTAAGAGTACCGAGACCACTGAGATTGTTAGCTATGTAGGTCTGGTAGGAAACGAGAAGCAGCAAAGATCCTGGCATGCCAACCAGTCTGGCAGACTCTGCTAACACCAACAAATATGCATCGTTAAATGTGCACCGAAGACTACAGTTAATGAATAAACGTGAGTTATAGACTTACTATCTCAGATACAACAACTAACGATTAAAGTATGACGGAACTATGCAGGAATTCAACACCTGAAAAGATTCTGCGAGTTTTCAGTACAATGCAGAGTGGAGTCAGTGGGAAATCCCACAGGAGCTGGGATGGCCGGCTGCCTGCTGGCCCAACTCTAGCATAGCATAGTCACTCCTCAGAAATGAGGGAGAATAGTAAATGAACACACACGCTCTCTCGCTTTTTCTGTCTCCCTCTCTGTCTGTCTGTCTGTCTCTCTCTCTCTCTCTCTACACCAGTGATCCAAGCTCCATATTAGAGAACTAGAACTAGGCGATTATGTTAATAGTTTTCCCTGATCGGTTTGGGATGCATACCATCAAATTGATGATCAAAGAATATTGTATCAGTCACAATAGAATACATTGCTTTCAACACGGAAGGAACAACATCAAGAAGAAATATTACAGCACAACCAATACACACAATAACAATTCACATCAAGCAACAATATTATCATAAAAATATATTAGTACCAACAGAAGTATCCAAACAGGAGACAGAGTGTATGTCCTTAGCTAATAAGCAAGACAACAGGTGTTATTTATATGAACTAATGACGCACCTAATACACTCTTGTACTATAGCTATAGAGACCAGCCTTAGCCTACTGCAAGCATGTCGAGCGAACGTCTCCTAGCAACACAAGTGGGGATGTGCAACTTCAGTATAGATTTACACACGAACATTGGTTTCAGTTGAGGAAAGATGGAATACCTTTTAGTTAATCAGTTGAAACAATGGCCTAAGCTAAGCTTAATTTAAATATTTTTAATTCATCAGTACACGCGGCGCACAAGCTATACACATTTAGCTTCTGTCCCAGTAATCAAAAGTTAGTAAATATTCATGCAATAAATATTTTATTAAATATTTTGATAGGTTAAAATTGGCTCTTCAGAGAAACTGAAAATGTATTTACAAGCTCAAGAAAGCTCTCAGGTGCTTCTTTTCTGTTAATGTCTTCAGTGTTGTACTGTTTACAGATATGTAAGTGAGAGTTTTATGGTAGGTTCCACGTACAGGTACACTGTATATTCCCAGTAGCAAATGCTTCAACTTGATATAAAGTTTCTACAACGGTGAAACCTAAGTCACCAAGAAGTGATTTAATTCAAGAATGAATTAATTTGATTCTCTGGAACAAATACTTTTTAACCAAGGGTCTGTGTTTATAAAGTATTTAGAGGAGTGACCCAACTGGAGGGTCTTCAGCACACACGGGTACAAGCTCATCCTGCGTCCAATTTTAAAATGGAATGCCATAAAAGTGTAATATTACTCTTATCTCACGACTTACACTCATTTACTGCTAAATGAGTGTTTTGCATCACTTAGCGGTAAATGACGAGGTCATGAGATGAGTCAATGGTAGATTCTATTTTCAAATGCAGATATGTATTATATGCTTTGTTTTAATTGATGATGGACAATATTTTTTGATAGATTGAAGGGGTGAAAAAAGGTAAACATATCTTTAGCTGAATGATATCTGCAGTGTAAGGAAAGTGTAATGAGGTTTGTGTAAAATTATTTGGCATATGGAAGAGGTGAGATTTAACTCGGACATTTACTTCAAAGTTTCATAGGGGCTCAAACAAAGACGTTGAGTACAGATGGCGCTCACACAAGGCGCTCAAGCAGTGCGTTAGAGAACAGGTATGGCTCAAGTAAGGAAGTACGTGCTTAGATGTGACTCAGGTAAGCACGCCAGAGCTAAGATGTGGCTACAGCAAGGACGTCAGATCTCAGATGAGGGTTCAGACAAGGACGCCAGAGAGCTGCTGAGGGTGGTAACCAATATATTACGTCTGGATCATTACAACGCTGACCAAGTAACTCACTGTATCAAAGCACTCGAACCTGAGTGCGTATCAAGTATCATTGTATCAGAACACACGAACCTAAGACCATAATAAGAGTAGTATAAATCAAGAGGTCAGTTTCGTTCAGTTCACATTTTCAATTTATAAGCTTCAGCAGCAATAGAAAAAATGTGTAAGTTTATTCCTTCCAATAGTGTGACTGTTGCAAGAGCTCGAGTGATGAAGATTCATCGAGACTGTTGCAAGAGCTCGAGTGATGAAGATTCATCGAGACTGTTGCAAGAGCTCGAGTGATGAAGATTCATCGAGACTGTTGCAAGAGCTCGAGTGATGAAGATTCATCGAGACTGTTGCAAGAGCTCGAGTGATGAAGATTCATCGAGACTGTTGCAAGAGCTCGAGTGATGAAGATTCATCGAGACTGTTGCAAGAGCTCGAGTGATGAAGATTCATCGAGACTGTTGCAAGAGCTCGAGTGATGAAGATTCATCGAGACTGTTGCAAGAGCTCGAGTGATGAAGATTCATCGAGACTGTTGCAAGAGCTCGAGTGATGAAGATTCATCGAGACTGTTGCAAGAGCTCGAGTGATGAAGATTCATCGAGACTGTTGCAAGAGCTCGAGTGATGAAGATTCATCGAGGACAGTTAAGCAAAGAACGTATCATTGGGTTTGAATAGGCAAGTCATGATCTAGTCCACACTGATACCGCCAGATGCCTCGTAGATGTTTATTACTAGTCACTGAATAGAGAAGACTAGCCTGCAGTCTTGCCATACTATTCAGTTCTTCTGACAAGTGAAAGTCACACGTCTTGAGATCAAATAAATCTTCAATATGTCGTGTTAGATGGTTAGGTTTGTTGTTATGAGTACATGAACACCGCGTATATGTTCCATTACCCCATTTGACATTTGACTTACACAA
Source organism: Cherax destructor (assembly GCA_009830355.1). NCBI lineage: Eukaryota > Metazoa > Arthropoda > Malacostraca > Decapoda > Parastacidae > Cherax > Cherax destructor. The sequence continues at coordinate 20,262 of WNWK01004678.1, forward strand.
TTGGATTAACTTTAGGTCAGTGGTTCTCAGAGGTCACCTTGATAGGCGAGTTACATGAGTGTTTGTCTTACTAAAAGCCAGTTAGACAGGCTATCATAAAAGTTTTAAAAACATAAGAGTTTTAATGTATAAGCAAAACACGAAAAAATATATTAGTTGCTTTATCTCTCACTAGGTTTTGCAGTATATTTCCTAAAAGAAAATAATACGTTTTAGAGAATAATTAGTTACTGTACATAATGTACAGTAATTGCTAAAATATTATTTGTCATCTGTGTTCATTTTAATGATAACTGGCAACATTACCTTGTGTACGAGAGGTGAAATCTCAAGAGCTATTTCAGAATTTCAGAGTGCCAGAGTATTTCCTAAAATATGACTTAGGAAGACAGTGAATTTCCAACTAGGCGCCAGATATTACTAAAGATTGGAACTTTTTCTTGATTACTTTTCTAAATACCGAAATGCACTTAACAGACAGCTTTCCTAACATTATATGCAAAGGCATAATTATAACATTTAACTTTTTTAAAATTAAAAACTGAAAAAGAATCTACAGTAAAGTTTGGCAGCTACCTCTGAAGGTCCTCTTTGGCCCTTGTGATCCACGCGTTCCTAAGTAATTAATTTTAAATACTACGTATAGCCAATGCCCACGCTTAATTGTCGATGACATTAATTTATTAATAACACTATATATTCTCATAAGCATACTGAATTATAAACGAAACAATAACAAATGGCAGAGTGAATGAGTTGAAGCAGAAGGTAATGTGTAACCCGTGGAACTAGGGCTCCAAATACTTGGCAAAGCTGTGCACTCAAATCCTGCAAAGTAAATTTAGTCTTGCCACTGGTATTGTAACTTCAGCCACTCCTCTAGTAACCTAGGCTATTGTCCAACCTGTAGTTCTCACTCCACACATTATATAATAAAGCCTAGAGGGGGGGGAGGGAGATGAATAAGACATACGTGAAACACTTGGGTATCTTTATTAAGGAAACGTTTCGCCAACCAGTGTCTTTATCAGTCCAGTGCAGAGCACAGCGGAGGACGGGGGAGGGAAGATATGAAGAGGCAATGAGCGCCTCAGCCTAGAGATGACGTGTTCAGTCCGTCAGCCTTGATAAAAGTGCAAAATTTAAAAGCGAGGAGTTGCTGTCGATAGAGACCTCTGAGTACCTTTAACGTCCGATTCATGTCTTACTTCGTTCCTCTTTCCAGTATTCTAAGGTGTTCTGTTTGGTATGTAATAATAGGGAAGGCAAGGATAGGGAAGGAAAGGACTGGGGTAGGATAGAGCAGTGAAAATTTGTGGTTAGGAAGACGCAAGAAAGATTCAGTGACCTGATCATTTTGGTTGGGTTTTAAAAGAATTCTTTTTGTTACATAGTGACGAGTGTAAACAAATAACCCGCACTTGAGAGATGAAACTTATATTGACGTTTCGGTTTTATCCTGGACCACTGTCATGTCACAACCGAACTTGACAGTTGTCCAGAATCCTCATCATAAGTTTCCTCTGTTTAATGTGGGTTATCTGCTTAATATGCGAGCCACAGTATTGTTTAGTGACGAGTGATTCTTATCCGGTGTTATATGGTGTAGTTCCCTTAGTGTTTCTTTGTACTTTGTTCCTCTTAACTCCGAGACTAGTAGTCTTGCAGCGAATATTTTGACTTTCTCTAGTTTCTATACAGGATTTTTCACAAGGAGGCTCCGTGCCAGTGCCTACTCACTGACTGGTCTGACATGTATTGAATACTGGTTCCTGAAAAACTCTTGCTCTGCCTCACTACCACCTAGTTGCACTTGCAAGTTGATTCCTAGTTCCTGGCGAGGCCTCTCTCATCAACCGGTTTCATCGATTTCAAGCCTCGAAGGCCCGTTAGTCATTGTGAATTGTGAATACTGTGTGCCTCCTCCTCTTCATTTTACTGCGTTCCACTTTATCATCACCCTAACATCCCTATGGCTCCTCTTTAGCTGCCATCCGAGTCTCTTAGCACCCTCTCGTCACATCTCATGTCTTATCCATTATATAGAATCCAATTAGTATGTTTTATGTCGTGATCGTGTTAGTGGTGTGACTGGGCGTTGTTTATGCATTGTAAACTCTTTAAGTCTGCATTAAATATGCATTAAATATATATATATATATATATATATATATATATATATATATATATATATATATATATATATATATATATATAAAATTTATTTCAAGACAAATGACAAGAATACAATAGGGAGTAAAACAACATAGATAACAACTCGGAGCTACATGTCAAATACTTCGTCCAGCTCCCGGGCAGTGGGCCGCGTGCCCAGAATGCTGCAGGCATTTCCCCTCTGGATCGCAACACTGAGTCTCTGAAAGAGGAAGCTGGTCGCCCTGTGGTCCTTGGTTTCTATGATGAGTTTTTCACCCAGCTCCTTGAGAAACTTTAGAGCACACTTGCCCCATGCTCCATGGGTCTCCGACCCTATTGGGATGAAGTTATAGCAAGGGGGAAGGTCTTCATATTTGCGGGTCTTCTGGGTCTCCCTGTGGCTGGCAGATCCACCCCTTCGGCTACGGAGTATTGCAAGTATATATATATATATATATATATATATATATATATATATATATATATATATATATATATATATATATATATATATATATATATATATATACAAAATTCCTATTTACTTGTCTTCTCGGGTTTGTAGGAGTGGAATATACCTGAGCATAATGTGGTCGTGAGCTCGAAAAGGCGATGGTCAGTGTGATCGCTTGGTGCTATTTTCGTGTGACTTGCTTGCCAGTCCCCCCAGTCCCTCCCAACTTCCACATCGGTGTTGGAGCTAACTGACCTGGTACGTTGCTTGCCGCTCACCTTCAGACGCGCTCCGGTGGGTGCTTCACACGGTGGTGTTCTGGTGGTAGTGCAGTGAAGCGTGTCGTAAGTTCTATCTCTCATTAGTAGCCCTGTCTGGGCAAACCTGTGATCGATTCCTTAATGTGCTTCTGCTTTCCTTGTCACTTTACGCAAAATGGATTATTGTATATTAAGTTCCGTTCACTCAGCAGTTGAAGGGGTTTCAAGGCTATCGACTGGACTGTCACAGTCATTGAAATCGCAGTCTGCCTAGTTCTTAACCCTCAGTAAATGCACTGTACACTTAAATATGTACCCCATCAGTGTATATATCTTAAACACTTGAAGTTACCATGTATTATGAACCTCTCAAGTCAGACTAATCATACAGCCAACTGAATTACAAGAATTTTGTATCAAAAAGTTTATATATTAATCTTTTAACTTTAAAAAATTCTTGCACACATATTGAACACTAAATAATCTCGCATTTTACGACAAATGTTATTATCTATTGTTCGTACTCTGCTTTGGCTTTCAGTGAAGTGAATCGTTTGACACTTGCGCTAAAGAATATATTATTGTGTATAAAATATGATGACTTCCGGCACCAGCCTGAAATCAGAAAGCCGGAAGAAATAATTTACTTTATCTGTTGTAGATTCGGTGATAAGGTATACTGTGCTGGCCTGTAATCTGTAACCGGCCCACCACCGTGTACTTAGCCTATAACTGGCCCTTCAGTGTGATCTTACCCTGTGACGGGCCAACAGGTGTGGCCTCATAACTATAGTGGCCCACCAGTAGACACATCATGTGGGTGACCCACTGGTATGGTTATAGCTTATAGCAGGTCCACTTGTGTGTTCTTGGTCCACCTATTTGGTTTCATCCAGCAGCTGGCCTGCTTATGTGATTCCTTCCTATAGCTGACCCACTTCTGTGGTTTTAACCTATAGCTGATCCACCAGTTTGGTCTTAGCCTATAACTATAGCTTAGTTTATAACTGGCCAATAACTTAGTCAATAACTGACCCACCGGTGTTGCCTCAGCCTATAACTGGCCCACCGGGAGGTGAAGTGTCTTAGACTAGTGTTGCGACCTTCGCTACAAAGAAGTATGGTACGGAGGCTTTGTCTTCGACACTCCTTCTCTTGAGGCAGAATACACAGAGTGGGCAGCCATAAAAGTCACTAAACGGATTTAATTTACCGAAAGGTAATCCGGAACTTGGTCTTAAATATCGTACCGTAATGTGAATACTACAAAAAAAAATTAAGAAAGAAAATTAACCGTACGATAAACAGCCTCTATCTTTTTTATGTCTCTTAAAGTCAGTGCGTATAGGAGTGAATTTAAAAAAAACTTTCATTTTTTACTTTATTTTTATTAGTAGTAGTAGTTTAGTGGTGGGTAATTTGTGTGTGCGTCCTCGGACATGAGAGAGGGAAACCTTTCTGGTTTTAGCCAGGAATGACTTCACTGTTGCTGATCTGATTGTGTACCATCCCTCTATGATTGTGTACCGTCACTCTGTGATTGTGTACCGTCCCTGTGATTGTGTACCGTCACTCTGTGATTGTGTACCGTCCCTGTGATTGTGTATAATAATATACGATTTTTAGAGTTTTTTAATGGGATTTTTTAAAAATATGTAAATAAATAAAAAAAATTCAAAAATGCTATAACACTTGATTTTATTGCATTATTTGACGATTTAAGGCATTTTAAAGGATTTTCTGAACCGTTCCTGTGATTGTGTACCGTCCCTGTGATTGTGTACCGTCCCTGTGATTGTGTACCGTCCCTGTGATTGTGTACCGTCCCTGTGATTGTGTACCGTCCCTGTGATTGTGTACCGTCCCTGTGATTGTGTACCGTTCCTGTGATTGTGTACCGTCCCTGTGATTGTGTACCGTCCCTCTGTGGGCAATTTACATTTTGGACTAATTTCAAATCAGTGGACGCAATTTTATAATTAAACAAATCGGATAAATACAGATTTTTATGGAACATTTCCCCAATGAAAAGCAGGGGCGCCACGAGTACACTGAGAAACAACACAATAAGTGTCAGGGGCCCAAGACTGTTCAGCTGCCTCCCAGCATACATAAGGGGGATTACCAATAGACCCCTGGCTGTCTTCAAGAACAGCCTGGTTGATCAGACCCTGATCCACCACGAGGCCTGGTCTCAGACCGAGCCGCGGGGACGTTGACCCCCGAAACCCTCTCCAGGTATAATATATATATATATATATATATATATATATATATATATATATATATATATATATATATATATATATATATATGTTAATGTGGCTAAATTATAAAAAAAATGAACAGCATTTACGTTGCGAGTTTAGGAATCAGTACGATTACTCCAGCCCCTTTTTTTAGCATTTCTTCAGACAGGACACGAGCCGCCAATTGAAACTTGGTATTGCCTATATATATTTATATTCCTTTAAGAAACCTTAATACCTCTCAGATCCTGAATGAAGAAGCAAAATCTGCACTTTTAAAAGTATATTTTTGTAGAAGCAACAATCTTTTAAACCTTCTATAAATTACTTTCTAATATGCTTTTAAAATATAAGAAAATTCTGCACAGTTTATTTACTATAATTATGTTGCTTAGTAACGGTCAGTATAATTCGTATATATACATATATTTTTTTTTTTTTGCAGGAATACTAGAAAGAACTTTGCCATCGAAGTTTAAGACCTACTTCGACAACTTTAGGCACCCACCACCAACATGCCCGGCCACGTGAAGAAGAGTACGGGTCCCGACCCAGACCCCACCGAGTTTTTGTTCATCTCCAGGGAGATGAAGATGAAGGATCAATCAAAACCTTACGATGCTAAGAAATCCTGTTGGGTTCCTGATCCGAAGGAGGGCTTTGTTGAAGGCTTGATTCAGGGCACCAAGGGCGATCTTATTACAGTTCTAGCCAACGGTGAGACCAAGAACTGGAAGAAGGATCAAGTTGGTCAGGTCAACCCTCCCAAGTATGAAAAATGCGAGGACATGGCCAACTTGACCTACCTTAACGACGCCTCTGTCCTCTACAACCTGAAGACTCGTTACGTCGCTAAGCTCATCTACACCTACTCTGGTCTCTTCTGTATCGCTGTCAACCCCTACAAGCGCTACCCCATCTACACCAACCGTACGGTCAAGATCTACCAGGGCAAGAGGCGTAATGAGGTGCCTCCCCATCTCTTTGCCATTTCTGACGGTGCTTACATGAACATGATGGAACGTGAGTGTCATTTTTATAATTTGAGAATTAAGATATACAATAATAATGTAAAATATTGACATCACTATCTTTATCCATACAGCAGAACCTAACCTATTTCTGATTTCTTTTTATTTCCAGTCGGTGATAACCAGTCTATGCTTATCACGTAAGTAATCACACTTCATAATAATACAAGTATTGCTACAAGTGAAGGTTATTACTGAGATAAATGTCAGTTGATAAACTGAAAGCCTTAAGAAAATTTTCTGTAGTTTTCAGAAGCAATTCTTTGATTTTTATAACAATATTATACAATAAGGTACTCTTGTAACAGTCAAGAGTGCTACAACAAGTGATTTCCAGTAACTGTATAATTTTACATCTCCCACAGCGGTGAGTCTGGTGCTGGTAAGACGGAGAACACCAAGAAGGTACTCTCCTACTTCGCCAACGTCGGCGCAACGGAAAAGAAACCAGGCGAAGCAGAAAAGCAGGTGAAAAATTTTCAAGTTTGCTTCTTAGTCTACTACAGACTTATACAATTATGTATATAAGCATTATGCAATTCTGATCACCTCTTGAAATCATTCTAAATTACTATTTTTTTTGCGAATACTCGTTATTAAAATAATTCTTGCATTGTGGTATCAGAACCTGGAGGACCAGATCATCCAGACCAACCCTGTACTGGAGGCCTTCGGTAACGCCAAGACAACCCGTAACGACAACTCCTCCCGCTTCGTAAGTTTGTCTTTCTCTTGTTCTCTCCTGTTTTTTTACAGCAAACATCATTATACTAATATAATACTAATATTATACTAAATATATTAAAACAAGTAAATTAAAAATTCTTCTTATTTTTTATTTTTTTTACTGACAAGTGACACTTTTACAAACGATAGTGGTCTCTCCTGCACACAGGGTAAATTCATCCGTATCCACTTCCAAAACAACGGCAAGTTGTCTGGTGCTGACATTGAGGTCTACCTGCTGGAGAAGGCTCGTGTTATCTCCCAACAACCTCTTGAACGATCCTACCATATCTTCTACGAGATGATGTCCGACCAGATCAAGACACTCAAACGTAAGTGTATTGAGATTTTTACATCTCATTGTGAAGTAAAAGCAAATTATTGAGGGAATATAACAAATTATAGATATTTGTATTCTCATTTAATTTCTCTTATTAATATTTGCTTACGGCCAAATCAAAATTCATAATTTCTTATGACTTAACAAAATATCATATGCAGTTCTTGTCGTTCTTATAATTCGCAAGTTAAAAAATATTAATGCGAATATGTCCATAACGTGTACACCAGTCACATTTTATTCAGAAAAATATAATTATATAATTTTAGAAAAAATATATCTTAAATTTTTAATGTAGTATTCGACACCTAATCTTCTAAACTCAAGATTGTTGCTGCTACAAAAAAATTGATTTATTTTTTTTACATTATCCTCTATTTTATTTATGAAACCCATTACATGGTAACATTTATTGACAAACCAATAAAATGTGAGCGTCGCTCATGATCAGATAAGTCTGATATAAAATACTGAACCACGAGAGTTTAGAAACTTCTAAATGGTTATATTATTAACCTCATCATTCTATTAATAAAAGGATTAAACATTGACTTTGAAGATAGTTATGCACATTTTCATAACCTTAACCACTAGGATCATCAGATTTTGTGATGGGAAGAGGGAAGGATTAATGTGGAGTTTTCCTAATATATATATATATATATATATATATATATATATATATATATATATATATATATATATATATATATATATATATATATATCAGCCTATGGTGTAATGATATTTTGAATTATGATACCTCTTAGCGTGATATTTTTGCTGATGATTTAAAGAAAATGTTTTCTAAATTACAGCAATATGGGAGCAACAATTGTGTGTGCGATGCTGAAGCTGAGAAACTACTGTTAAGTGAGTTGTGGTGTTGCGTGGGGCAGCTCTTACTATACATTGGTTTGAATATCGAAGAATTCTAAGACGGTTACTCGATATTCTGTCCCTTCTATTTATTTATTTTTTGCTTTGCGCATTCAATTTTAAAATTCGTTGAAGTCCAAACCTGAGAGAATAATCAGCCGGACTTTGATTCTTCTGTTTATGAGAGATCGATGAGATCTTTCTATGTACATAAGCGGTTTGACTGACTTTTACCACCTGTTAATGCTAACACGGAAGATAGCATATCACCAGTCTTCATTTGAGAAATTTCTTTCCCGAGATGGATTCCCAAGGATTACGAAAGAGAATACGCAACAAAATATATTTCAATATTTAGATTCTTTACTTACACTATGACTTCCATTTGCAGCTATATGTTATCTTTCCAACGACATCTACGACTACCACTTCGTGTCTCAAGGCAAGGTCACCGTCCCCTCCATTGATGACGGCGAGGACATGCAGTTCTGTCATGTGAGTGATGTTGCCTAGTACATGAATTCCCTCCATACGTTGATGTAAAAAAAAATGTTCATGCAATCATTTAAAATTATTCTCTTGTTTTGGGTATATTTCTTGTCGGTAAATTGCATTCGCGCTTTTCTCACTGAAAAGTTTAAAATACTAACGTTCATCCTAGTTGGAAAACTCGGTTCCGCTGACATAAAGTTAATTATTACTTTGTGAATAGAGTTCGTATTTTGGGTGGTCCTTGATTATTGAACTTCCTATCCAAACATATATGAAATGGGATGATCCTTTGGTTTTAGATCGCATGGTTGGTAGGTAGGTAAGACACATAGGCAACAGTTAGGCAACTTTATTCAGAATTTTTTAAGGTGTTTTCCTCTTCTGTACCAAGATACCATTCTGTTGCAGTGTCTGACAGAGTGAATATCAAAATGGTATACAATACCGACAGGTTGGTAGGTAAGACATAGGCAACAGTTAGGCAACTTTATTCCGAGAATAAAGTTGCTAAAGTGTTGCCTATGTGTCTTACCTACCAACCTGTCGGTATTGTATACCGTTTTGATATTCACTCTTTAGATCGCATGTTAGTAAAATGGGCTGAAATGGTGGTAAAATTTTTACTTATATTGACTATTCCCTACACTTTATACATACATAGATGTTTTCATGATTTCGCGTCTGTTTGCTAGAACAAGCATATTAGATATCTGTATTTGTGATATTTATTTGACATTCTTATCTTAAAATTTACCTTTACACTCTTTAGCGCTTTTTAGAGTTTTCGTAAAATAATGAGATACAACTGATTAAATGTTTATGTAGTGAGAATTAATAATCTTTATTTCCATAAAGCATGCAAGTGATATAGGATTAGTTAACATGATTGGTGTACAATATAGAAAGCCCCTAGTCATGCAGAGCATTTAGAACAGCCTTATAACTTAAAATGATTGATATACGCTTACTGTGATCATTTTTTTCCTCATTAACCATACCATAATTTTATCTTACAATTGCAGGACGCCTTCGACATCCTGGGTTTCAGTCCCACAGAGGTTGAGAATGTGTACAAGGTCACAGCCACTGTCATGCACATGGGTGAGGTTAAGTTTAAACAAAGGGGTCGCGAGGAGCAGGCAGAGGCTGACGGCACTGAGGTAAGAATCATTTAATAAGTTATTCTGATAATATTGTAAATATTGTTTTTATAAAACATTAAACTATTCCTATAAATTCGGTTGCAGAGAAATAACCTCTTTCTTCTTCTCTTTTAGGTTGGTGACACTATTGCTAAACTGCTTGGCGTTGAGGGTGAGGATCTGTACAGGAATATTACCAAGCCCAAGATCAAGGTCGGCGCTGAGTTCGTGTCCAAGGGTATGAACGTGAATCAGTGTTACTACTCCGTTGGTGCCCTGGCCAAGGGTCTCTTCGACCGTGTCTTCAAGTTCCTGGTTCAGAAATGTAACGTTACGCTTGAGACTGGCATGAAGCGTGCCATGTTCATCGGTGTGCTCGACATTGCTGGCTTCGAGATCTTTGACGTAAGCAATTTGACGAACGTTCCTTAGCTCCATGCAAAGTACTGTACGTACATTTGTTAAACATATGGAACTTATAAACTTCATACCTCTTAACTTTTCATGTATATTTTATAATTAATTTACATAATATCAGGTTATTATTATAGATTTATAGATTGAATTACTCTTGTTTATTATAACCTAGTTTTACTAATTTTTTTGCCTGATGTACTAAGATAAAATCTTTTATAAAACAGTACAACGGCTTCGAGCAGATCTGCATCAACTTCTGTAACGAGAAGCTGCAGCAGTTCTTCAACCATCACATGTTTGTCCTGGAGCAGGAGGAGTACAAGAAGGAAGGCATCAACTGGGCTTTCGTGGACTTCGGTATGGATCTGGCGGCTTGCATCGAGCTCTTCGAAAAGGTGATTTTTCCAGCAAAGTATTTGACGGTAGTATTGAATGGAATCTTATACACACACATAAATCCACATATTTATTAATAATAAACAGATATCATTTCAGTACTACTTACCCTCTCTTGTGTGTTGACCTATCACCAAGGAATACAGTATTCATCATTTGATATTTGCGGTAGCTTTTGCTAGATTTTCCAAAAAATTTCTTTAACATTATTTGCTTTCCAACAGAAAATGGGCATTCTTTCCATCCTAGAGGAAGAGTCTATGTTCCCCAAGGCTACTGACAAGACCTTCCAGGACAAATTGAACGCCAACCATCTTGGCAAGTCCCCCGTGTTCATTAAGCCTAAACCACCAAAGTCTGGTCAAGTTGAGGGTCACTTCGCCATCGTTCACTACGCTGGTACTGTCACTTACAACTTGAGTGGCTGGCTGGAGAAGAACAAGGATCCCCTCAACGACACCGTCGTCGACCAGCTCAAGAAGTCCAGCAACGAACTTGTCGTCACTATCTTCCTTGACCATCCCGGACAATCTGGTGGTGGTGACACTAAAGGTGGTTAAGTTATCATTTTAGTATAAATCATCCTAACATTTTAGTAGATTCTAATTTCATTTTGATTGCGTGTGTTATTTACGATGATACAGAGCTTTTGGTAATAGTATGTGCTACAAACATTGGTTAATAGTATATTATTCACCTCTTGCTAGTCCCAATGATAGAACTAATACATGTTATCTTTCTTTCCCCTCGTATTACACTACACGACTTGTACCTTGATGACTGAGACACTCCTGATTTCTGTCCTTTCTTAAAGTATAACTTCAGAACCTTTAACTTATACTCTTAGGAATTAGTCAAATTGTTCTTAGGTGTACTACTTCAACTAATAGTTTAAAAGATTCATACATTTTTACATTTTACGTGAATCTCTTGAAATACAAAATTTATGAAATGTGAAATTGAAAAAAAAAATAGTACAGCATATAAAAAAATATATATAACAGCCTATAAAATTAATGCAGGACATAAATTAATACATCCTATAAAATTTCGTATGTTTCAGGTCGTGGTGCAAAATCTGGATCCTTCAAGACTGTCTCCTCTGGGTACAGGGTATGTATGTATGTTTTAGTAATATCTTACTGCTTTCAAAGAAATATTCCTAAAACATGAACATATATGCAGTCTTTAAGTCAGTAATAATGTCAAAATATTTTATTGATTTCAAGTAAACTTGATCAATTCAGATTTGATATTATTCACACCATTTACCATTGTTGGTGCAGGGGTCGGGGAACCGCGAGGCAAATTATGTTGCTTCATCGCGTATAATACAAACTTTTCAGCTTGTATGACTGTATTCTCCATACAAATAGATTCAATAAACTATTTTGAATTTGAATGCTCCTTGTGTTTGAAAGATTCTGTGGACTTTCAAGTCTAGTGGGTAATTTTGCTGTACACAAATTTGTTTTGGGGTAATATCCAAAAAAGTTTGCCGACATCTGCATAGGCTTTGCTTTCTGACTAGTTAGTATGTAGTAGCGACATACTAATTTATAACTCCCTTGGGATCTGTTATCAAAACGCTGATATCAGTAGCTAGTTTTGTGCTAGTAGCATTTTCAATCCTGTTAAATGAAATATCTTTCACTAATTAAATATACTCACAATCTGGAAATGATACTGGCTCACCTTTCGGTGGATTTCTCGTAATTTGTTCCGCCCAAAATATTTTATACTTATCAGATAACTCTAGCTGCAGTGTTTTCTCTCACAGGACCAGCTGAACAACCTGATGAGGACCCTCAACTCCACTCACCCTCACTTCATCCGTTGTATTGTCCCCAACGAGACTAAGTCCCCAGGTGAGTTGTGGAGAACAGTGGCATTTCTTCATTATAATTTAGGCACCGTTATTACATTACATATGCTATATTGAATATAGTTTCGCGTCTCGATATTTAAAGTACGAGACAAAATCCCCAGGTGAGTTGTGAACAGTTTTATTCACTGAAATTAGGCTCGATTATTACATTACACATGAAGCTGTAGTGAACATAGTCTCGCTTCTCCATATTTAAAGTAATCAAAATCTTATTTTTGTCATCTTTTATTCTGTGATCATGGTTCATCTTGGAAATATTCAAAAAGTTGACTAGTAATTATATATTTCATTAAGAATATTCAAATATAGTGATCATCATCAGTGATTGGCTTAGTGCAGATCATTATGACACTGAATTAATAATTTATTCTTTAATTGAAAATTATTGGATTCCTGGAGGTAAATGTGTTTTGTATCAGTTTCGTTAGCGAGAAGTCTTAAAAACAAATTATTCGTATAGGCTATGAAACTTTCTCGTAACAATTATGTTCTGTGCTTTGACTAGGCGACTATCTCTTTTAGTTAAGTTACACACATTTGTTTTTCATTTTACAAAATCTGTTGCCGCTTTAACGCTAACAGGAATTAACTGAACTCTGACTCTATGCATCTTCAAGAATGTTGTCATCATCATGCTTAAGATGATGTACAATGTTTATCACTCAGGTGTAACTGACGCCGGTTTGATCATGCATCAGCTGACCTGTAACGGTGTACTTGAGGGCATCAGGATCTGTCGCAAAGGCTTCCCTAACAGGATGATGTACAAAGACTTCAAGCACCGGTGAGTTAAACTTTTAATAACCTAATAAAGAAATATGGGAGATAATTATATAATTGCCATACTGTGAAAAACTTTAGTCTTCATTACTTTACCCGTCAGTGATTGAGTAACTCTAGAGCTGATGCAATATATTGCAACTATTTCTATATTAATCTTCATACGTTTAATGTGCTTAAAATAAAGTAGTATCCGTTATTTTAAAAGCTATCAATTGTCAGCCATCTAGTCCTTATGTATTCGAATTTATGGATTGATTGTTGAATGGCACTTGTTATTAAACAGATACCTCATACTGGCTTCTAAAGAGATGTCTGGGATCGCTGATAACAAGAAATCTGCCAAGGTGTGCTTCGATAAGGCTGGCCTTGATGAGGAGCTCTACCGTTGTGGTAACACTAAGGTAACACCAGTTATCCGTAATTTACTTCTAGCTTCACTATCTCTCTACCTGTCTACCTGTCATTTACAACCCTAGCTTGGGTTGTAAATGCTGCAGCGAGGAGGAGGCTGGAGGCAGTGGAGATGTCCTGTCTAAGGGCAATGTGTGGTGTAAATATTATGCAGAAAATTCGGAGTGTGGAAATTAGGAGGAGGTGTGGAGTTACTAAAGTATTTGTCAGAGGGCTGAAGAGGGGTTGTTGAGGTGGTTTGGTCATTTAGAGAGAATGGATCAAAGTAGAATGACTTGGAGAGCGTATAAATCTGTAGGGGAAGGAAGGAGGGGTAGGGGTCGTCCTCGAAAAGGTTGGAGGGAGGGGGTAAAGGAGGTTTTGTGGACGAGGGGCTTGGACTTCCAGCAAGCGTGTGTGAGCGTGTTAGATCGGAGTGAATGGAGACGAATGGTTTTTGGGACCTGACGAGCTGTTGGAGTGTGAGCAGGGTAATATTTAGTGAAAGGATTCAGGGAAACCGGTTATTAATTTAGCCGGACTTGAGTCCTGGAAATGGTAAGTACAATGCCTGCACTTTAAAGGAGGGGTCTGGGATAGTGACAGTTTGGAGGGACTAATTCTAAACTGTAGTAACTGAGCGCCTCTGCAAAGACAGTGATTATGTATGAGTGAGGTGAAAGTGTTGAATGATGATGAAAGTATTTTCTTTTTGGGGATTTTCTTTCTTTTTGCAAGTCATTCAAAAAGAATGCAGTGTTAACTTTAAAAATGTCATATTTTGCTTATTTTTTTTACAAACTCCATCCAGTTTTAGCGTGGCCTCTAACCATATATTAAAACTTATAGCAATTTAGGTTTATCTATTTTAAATTTTAGTTCACAAAGATGACGAGGAAATATTTATTAAATCTATTCACAACTTACTCTGGAAAGGTGTTCTTCCGTGCTGGTGTCCTGGGTACCCTGGAGGAGATCCGTGAAGAACGTGTCTCAAAGATGACCGCCTGGATACAGGCTTGGATTCGAGGTTTCAAGAGCCGTAAGTACTACAAGAAACTTCAAGACCAGCGAGTTGCCCTTATCGTTGTGCAGCGCAACTTGAGGAAGTACATGAAAATGCGCACTTGGGGTTGGTACTTCCTCTGGCAAAAGATCAAGCCCATGCTCAATGTTACTCGCATTGAGGACGAGCTCAACGCGCTCGAAAGCCAAGCTACAAAGGCTGAGGCAGAGTACGAAAAGGAGGTTAAACTTCGCAAAGAACTTGAGGTTACCAATGCTGCTCTTCAGGAGGAGAGGAACACCCTCTTGATCGCTCTAGACTCCACAAAAGGCGGTATGTCAGAGTTCAGGGAAAAACAAGCGAAGTTGCAGGCTCAGAAGGCTGAACTGGAGGCTCAACTTGCTGTAAGTATCTCATTGAAGCCCACACGTATTTAGCGCTTTATGAAAAATACAGTATCAGTGAAGTTTTAAAAATTTTAGTGGTAATTATTATCTTTTTATTTTTTAATTAAATCAAATAACGAACTGAAGAGTCCTTAATAAAAATAAGTATATTGAATTATTGATTTTAAATGAATAATGATGAAAATGATATGCATATAGGCAGAAAACAGCTTGTAACATATATATTTACTAGAAACTAGAGGGAAATGAATGGTCAGGAAAGACTTACTAAAGCCAAAAAAAAAAATCACTTTATTCCCTAGGATGTTCAAATTTTTGCAATGCATAAATATTTAGAGAAATTTATTCCATTTTTTCCTTCAGGAAACCACCGAACGTCTTCACAAAGAAGAGGAAGCCCGTAATTCATTGTCCCAAGGCAAGAGGAAATCCGAACAAGAAATAGGCAGCCTTAAGAAAGACTTCGAAGAACTTGAAGCAAAGATCCAAAGCCTGGAGGCAGATAAGACTACTAAAGATCAGCAGGCCCATACTCTTAATGAGGAGATTGCTCAGCAAGAAGAACTCCTCAATAAAATTAATAAGGAGAAGAAACACCTGCAAGAATCCAATCAAAAGTCTGCTGAAGATCTTCAGAGCATTGAGGACAAGTGCAATCACTTTAATAAGGTGAAATCAAAGCTCGAGCAGACTCTTGACGAGCTTGAAGACTCCCTTGAACGCGAGAAAAAGCTTCGTAATGAGGTTGAGAAGTCTAAGAGGAAAGTTGAAGGTGACTTGAAACTGACTCAGGAAGCTATTGCTGATCTGGAGCGCAATCACAGAGAGCTGGAGAGCACGCTACAACGTAAGGATAAGGAAATTTCTTCTCTTGCCAACAAAGCTGACGAAGAAGCGGGTGCCGCGCATAAGATCCAAAGGCAGATAAAGGAACTTCAGGGCCGCATTGAAGAGCTAGAGCAAGAGGTTGAGCACGAGAGACAATCCCGTGCCAAGGCTGAGAAAGGTAAGGCTCTTCTCGCTCGCGAGTTGGGAGAACTTGGTGATCGCCTCGACGAGGCTGGTGGGGCCACCGCCGCTCAGATAGAACTCAACAAGAAGCGTGAGAGTGAGCTGGTCAAGCTCCGCCGCGACCTCGAGGACGTGAACGTCCAGCATGAGTCTGCTCTCAATCTTCTCCGCAAGAAGCATAATGATGCGGTGAATGAGCTTTCTGAACAAATTGACTATCTCAACAAGATGAAGGCCAGGTATATATATGACTATATTTTTAATATGCTTATCCAAACTCTATACTTGATATATAAAGCAGACGACTTTTTACTTATTGCTCTGAACATTATTTTTTTATATAGAATTAATATTCAGCTTGTTGAAATGTCATTGTTTTTTATTCCAACAGGACTGAGAAGGACAAGGAATCCATTAAACGTGACGCTGACGATGCTAAAGCTGCAATGGACAGCCTTGCCCGGGATAAGGTAAACATCTAGTCGCCCCTTCAGTCAGTATCACCAGTATTCGATTATTTTATAATATAGAGCACCATTGTTGATATACCTCGAAAAGAGGCATTTTCCCTATTTAAGACTGATAAATAGTGGGCGAGGGGCTTGGACTTCCAGCAAGCATGTGTGAACGTGTTAGATAGGAGTGAATGGAGACGAATGGTTTCTGGGACCTGACGAGCTGTTGGAGTGTGAGCAGGGTAATATTTTGTGAAGGGATTCTGGGAAACCAGTTAATTGATTTAGTTGGACTTGAGTCCTGGAAATGGAAAGTACAATGCCTGCACTTTAAAGGAGGGGTCTGGGATAGTGACAGTTGGGAGGGACTTATTCTCAGCTGTCGTATCTGAGCGCCTCTGCAAAGACAGTGATTATGTATGAGGTGAAAGTGTTGAATGATGATGAAAGTATTTTCTTTTTGGGGATTTTCTTTCTTTTTGGGTCACCCTGCCTCGGCGGGAGACGGCCGACTTGTTGAAAAAATATATATATATATATATGTATTATATATTATATTTGCAGGCTGCTGCTGAGAAAACAAACAAGCAACTTCAGCAACAGCTTGGCGAAGTTAACAGCCGATTTGATGAAGCTAATCGTACCCTCAATGATTTTGATGCTACCAAGAAGAAGCTGGCAGTTGAAAATTCTGATCTTCTGCGCCAAGTAGAGGAGGCCGAAAGCCAAATTAATGAACTCTCGAAGTTGAAGCTATCGCTTACAAACCAACTCGAAGACGCTAAGAAGTTCGCAGATGAAGAGGGCAGAGTAAGTTATGTATAAGATCTTAATGTATATATATACGCATGCTTAGAAAACACATTAAGCTCTGTAAGTCCTGCCTTTAATGCATACTTTTACCTTTTTTTCAGGAACGCGCAACTATTCTTGGAAAGTATCGTAACTTGGAACACGATATTGATACTCTTCGTGAGCAGCTGGAAGAAGAGGCTGAAGGAAAAGCAGATATCCAGAGGCAGTTGTCCAGAGCCAACGCTGAAGCTCAAATGTGGCGTGCTAAATATGAATCTGAGGGCATTGCCCGCGCGGAGGAAATCGAAGTTTCTCGCCAGAAACTTGCTGCCCGCCTTGAAGAAGCAGAGATGCAGATTGAGCAGCTCAACGTCAAGAATTTGAGCCTCGAGAAGAGTAAGCAGCGTGTTAGTTCTGAACTTGAAGAACTTCAAGTTGCCGTTGAGCGAGCTCAAGCTCTAGCCATAGCTGCCGAGAAGAAGCAAAAGAACTTTGACAAAATCATTTCTGAATGGAAACTGAAGGTTGACGATCTAGCTGCCGAGCTGGATTCTTCACAGAAGGAGTGCCGCAACTATTCTTCCGAGCTCTTCCGTGTGAAGTCTGCCCACGAGGAGAATATAGAAACTCTTGATTCCGTCCGCCGTGAGAACAAAAACCTCTCAGATGAGATCAAGGATTTGTTGGATCAACTTGGCGAGGGCGGCCGCACCTACCACGAGCTGGAGAAAAATAATAAGCGTCTTGAGGTTGAAAAGGAAGAGCTTCAGGGTGCTCTTGAAGAAGCTGAAGCCGCCCTCGAACAGGAAGAAAACAAAGTGCTCCGTAGTCAGCTAGAACTCAGCCAGGTCAGGCAGGAAGTTGACAGACGTATCCAGGAGAAGGAGGAGGAATTCGATAACACTCGGTAAGTTACTTTATTAAGAGCTTGATGGAATTTGTGACCATTAATGTATATTTTATTAGAGAACATTTATTAACAACATACTTCCTTTCAGAAAATGCCACCAGCGTGCTCTTGAATCTATACAAGCTTCTCTTGAGGCTGAAGCCAAGGGCAAGGCTGAAGCTCTTCGCCAGAAGAAGAAGCTGGAGTCTGAGATTAACGAACTAGAAATAGCTCTTGATCATTCAAATAAGGCCAATTCTGACTTACAAAAGCACATCAAGAAGCTTCAGACTGACGTTAAGGACTTAGAGCTGCGTGCTGAAGAAGAACAGCGTATTGCATCTGAATACCGTGAACAGTATGGCATTGCTGAACGCCGAGCAAATGCCATTAATGCTGAACTGGAAGAGTCTCGCTCTCTTCTAGAGCAGTCTGATCGAGGTCGCCGCCAGGCCGAAGCGGAACTTCGCGAAGTCCTCGAACAAGTCAACAGCTTCTCATCCCAAAATAATACTCTATCTTTGTCTAAGAGAAGCTG
This sequence comes from Cherax destructor, assembly GCA_009830355.1. Lineage (NCBI taxonomy): Eukaryota > Metazoa > Arthropoda > Malacostraca > Decapoda > Parastacidae > Cherax > Cherax destructor. The sequence continues at coordinate 38,967 of WNWK01004678.1, forward strand.
GAAGGTGAAATGACAACCCTTCAGGTAATTTTTTTCATATTTTATAATTTATATATACAGTGGACCCTCGGTTTTCGGTTAAAATTCTTTCCAGAATTCTGTTTGAGTGCCATTACCGAACGAATTTGTTCCCATAAGCACAAATGTAAATTAGATTAGTCATTTCAGACCCCCAAAAATACACTTACAAAAGCACTTACGAAAATACACTTACATAATTGTTCGAGTTTGGAGGTGAACGAAAACCGAGGGTCCACTGTATATATATAGTGTGTGTGTCGTGCCGAATAGGTAAAATTAGTCAGTTAGCAAGAACTCATTTAAAAAGTCCTTTCTAAAAAAAATTCTAATACGTTTAAATATATATTTTTTTCAATTGTGTTAATTTAAAAATTAATTATTTTGTAACAAAAGAACCTTAAAAAACTTACCTAACCTTTTATAACAAACTCAATTTAATTTAGCCCAATCCAACTAAATATATTTTAGATAAGTTTATAATAATATAATAAACAAACACAATGAAATATATTTTTTTCGTTAGGTTCAGAATGATGTTTGCGAAATTATTGCATACACAAATTTTCGCTTGCTTTATTCGGCAAGAAGAGCGTTGCTATTTAAACCAAAAAATATATATTATATTATATATATATATATATATATATATATATATATATATATATATATATATATATATATATATATATATATATGTGTGTGTGTGTGTGCAAATAAGTTCACAGTAAACAGGTAATATCACAATATGCCGAATAACCACTGTGAAAAAATAGAATATCAAGCGCATTCGTGATTTTTCATAGTTCCTAGATAATATGAGAAATCACGAAAGCGATTGGAATTCTGTTTTTTCACAGTGGTTATTCTGCATTTATATATATATTTGTGTTTTAGGCTGACCTGGATGAAATGCTGAACGAATCGAGGAACTCCGAGGACAAAGCTAAAAAGGCCATGGTTGACGCCGCCCGGCTGGCTGACGAACTCCGCGCTGAGCAGGAACACGCCCAGACCCAGGAGAAGTTGCGCAAGGCCCTCGAAGTTTCTGTTAAGGAGCTTCAAGTCCGCCTTGAAGAAAGCGAAAGCAGCGCCGCCAAGACCGGCAAGAAGGCCATGGGCAAGCTGGAAACCCGCATTCGTGAGCTGGAAGGAAGTTTGGACGATGAGTCTCGCCGTCACGCTGACGCTCAGAAGAACCTGAGGAAGTGTGAGAGACGCATCAAGGAGCTCACCTTCCAGGCTGATGAAGACAAAAAGAACCACGACAAGATGCAGGACCTTGTTGACAAGCTGCAGCAGAAAATCAAGACCTACAAGCGCCAGATCGAGGAGGCTGAGGAGATCGCTGCTCTCAACTTGGCCAAGTTCCGCAAGGCCCAGCAAGAGTTGGAGGAAGCTGAAGGTCATACCAAAACATATGAGTTTATTGGCGCTAAGTAATATACATTCATATTGAATGCCATATGCTTGTGCAGATATAATGTATGGTAAATGGTAATCAACTTCTCTTTGAAACAAGAAAATTTCAGTGCCTTGAAGAGAAGTAAATTTTTTTTTTTTAAACTGAATTAATTTTGTAATGTAAAATGTCATTATTTATAATATAATTTCCCCTCCTCCAGTACATATTATATGAAAATGACTCTTAAAACACAATGGTAAATAAAACATAAACAAATATGACAGATTTTTTTTTAAATCGAACCCTGGTTGGGAACTTATATAAGTTCGAAATTATTTATTCTAGGAAATAGGAAAGATACCCAAGCTTATTTTAGGCAATGCCAGGCTATGTTGAAATGGTATAAAATACTGATAAGTTGATGAGTAAGATACATGTGCAACAGTTAGGCATTTTTATTGTTGAAATTTTTCGTCTAGGTGGTAGACTTTTTCAGTGAAATACAGAGAGTAAACTAGAGATAGCAAGAGTAATGGCGAGGTAAAGATGATGTAAGCAGTCCATCACCTTTGAAGAAATGGTATTTGAGTCAGTCCTCAGCCTGGAGAAGTTCAGCTCCATGATCTGTAACGATATCGTTCCAGATCATAGTTGATGGACTGGTTACATCATCTTCATTTCACTACTACACTGCTGCTGCCTCTGTATTTGACTGAAGAAGCCTACTGTGTATACGAAACGTTTCAACAATAAAGATATCCAGTTGTTGCATGTGTCTTACTCATCAATACCAGACTAATGTTTTTGACATCTTTTGTTTACGAAATCAGATATTGGCTATTTATCTACCATTTAGTTTCAAGCTCCTGACTTAAGGTTTTTACTTGGCAAAACAAAAGACATGGAACAAAATAAATTTGCATGCTAATTTATTTAGTCTTCCGTCTGAAAGGTGCCTTGATGCAAATGAGACTTGATCCAGGGAGTAGGACTTATCCTCCCCTTCCTTGGATTGGACATGAATACTTCCCATTCCCAGGAGCTATGTGACCTGTACGAATAAAGAACTTGAAATAGAATGAAATTTCACTGTTTCTAAAAAAAAGCCTCAGACAGGTCAGATGTAATTAAAAATATACTTTGTAACGTTCCATAATGTAACTTATTGGTAGAAATAAATAATTTAACAATTACTTTCCATCCTCTCCCCTTTCCAGGAAATAAGTATATATTTTTTTGTCAGTTATACAATTTCACCAAAACTAACCTAGCACTCTAGTATTGTCAGTTATACATTTTTCTCCAAAACTAACCTAGCACTTTAGTATTGTCAGTTATACATTTTTCTCCAAAACTAACCTAGCACTTTAGTATTGTCAGTTATACATTTTTCTCCAAAACTAACCTAGCACTCTAATCTTGCTTAAATTAACATGCTAGATTATGGATTACAGCTCTTAAACTATCTATCATATTGAGTATAGCAGTGATATACAATACCGACAAGTAGTTAACTAAGATATGTGCAACAATTAGGCTTCTATAATCCGAAACGTTTTGCTTATACAGTAGGCTTATTCACTCGAACGAGTTTTACATGAATGGTATACAATACCGACAAGATAAAAATTAGACACATGTGCAGACATTTGGGTGTCTTTATTGTAGACGTTTCGTCAACCATTGGCTTTATCAATACAAATTCAAGGACATAATTAGAAGACAGTAGAACTATACAAAAGATGAGGTAATCATCTTAGAGGCAGTGGGTGTAAAGACGATGTAATCATCTCAAGAGACAGTGGAGGTGTAAAGATGATGTTATCATCTCAGAGGCAGTGGTGTAAAGATGATGTAATCATCTCAGAGGCAGTGGAGGTGTAAAGATGATGTTATCATCTCAGAGGCAGTGGTGTAAAGATGATGTAATCATCTCAGAGGCAGTGGAGGTGTAAAGATGATGTAATCATCTCAAGAGACAGTGGAGGTGTAAAGATGATGTTATCATATCAGAGGCAGTGGAGGTGTAAAGATGATGTGATCATCTCAGAGGCAGTGGAGGTGTAAAGATGATGTAATCATCTCAGAGGCAGGGAGGTGTAAAGAAGAGGTAATCAGGCCCTCACCCTCGACGGAGTAGTTTTGAGGTGGTGAGTCCCTCAGCCTGCAGAACAGTTCAGCTCCATAGTCTGGAACAATGTGAAGCTGAAGTATGAGGAGCTTTAAAAATAAGTTAGGAAAGTACATGAGTGGGTGTGGGAGTTTGTGAGTTGAACCTTCTTAGCTTGGGCCAGTAGGCCTGCTGCAGTGCTCCTTCGTTCTTATGTTTTTATACCGCCAAATGTAAGATGCAGAAAATCTTGAAGACAGTAGAGGCGGGGCACACTAGTAGAAGCAAGAACGTATGACTGACAGGTGCTACAGCAAGCCTAGTGGCCCATGCTAAGCAGGTCACTGCTAGTTTATATTTCTGTCAATAGTTTTGCTTTTGATAGTTTCATATGTTTATATTTACGTTTTTACTGGCACTTGAGGAAAGAAAGTTGCAGGTATTCTTTAAATTTCACACTTTCTTGCCTTCTTTCGAGGTGTGTTGTGATGATGACTGTCAACACTTGTGTGTTGTGTTGATGACTGACAACACTTGATTGTGTTGTGATGATGACTGTCAACATTTGTGTTGTGATGATGACTGACAACATTTGTGTTGTGATGATGACTGTCAACATTTGTGTTGTGATGATGACTGACAACATTTGTGTTGTGATGATGACTGACAACATTTGTGTTGTGATGATGACTGACAACATTTGTGTTGTGATGATGACTCAACATTTGTGTTGTGATGATGACTGACAACATTTGTGTTGTGATGATGACTGACAACATTTGTGTTGTGATGATGACTGACAACATTTGTGTTGTGATGATGACTGACAACATTTGTGTTGTGATGATGACTGACAACATTTGTGTTGTGATGATGACTGTCAACATTTGTGTTGTGATGATGACTGACAACATTTGTGTTGTGATGATGACTGTCAACATTTGTGTTGTGATGATGACTGACAACATTTGTGTTGTGATGATGACTGACAACATTTGTGTTGTGATGATGACTGACAACACTTGATTGTGTTGTGATGATGACTGACAACAATTTGTTGTGATGATGACTGACAACATTTGTGTTGTGATGATGACTGACAACATTTGTGTTGTGATGATGACTGTCAACATTTGTGTTGTGATGATGACTGACAACATTTGTGTTGTGATGATGACTGTCAACATTTGTGTTGTGATGATGACTGACAACATTTGTGTTGTGATGATGACTGACAACATTTGTGTTGTGATGATGACTGACAACACTTGATTGTGTTGTGATGATGACTGACAACAATTTGTTGTGATGATGACTGACAACATTTGTGTTGTGATGATGACTGACAACATTTGTGTTGTGATGATGACTGACAACATTTGTGTTGTGATGATGACTGACAACATTTGTGTTGTGATGATGACTGACAACATTTGTGTTGTGATGATGACTGACAACATTTGTGTTGTGATGATGACTGACAACATTTGTGTTGTGATGATGACTGACAACATTTGTGTTGTGATGATGACTGACAACATTTGTGTTGTGATGATGACTGACAACATTTGTGTTGTGATGATGACTGACAACATTTGTGTTGTGATGATGACTGACAACATTTGTGTTGTGATGATGACTGACATTTGTGTTGTGATGATGACTGTCAACATTTGTGTTGTGATGATGACTGACAACATTTGTGTTGTGATGATGACTGACAACATTTGTGTTGTGATGTTGACTGACAACATTTGTGTTGTGATGTTGACTGACAACATTTGTGTTGTGATGATGACTGACAACATTTGTGTTGTGATGATGACTGTCAACATTTGTGTTGTGATGATGACTGACAACATTTGTGTTGTGATGATGACTGTCAACATTTGTGTTGTGATGATGACTGACAACATTTGTGTTGTGATGACTGACAACACTTGATTGTGTTGTGATGACTGACAACACTTTGTTGTGATGATGACTGACAACACTTTGTTGTGATGTTTGACAACACTTGATTGTGTTGTGTTAAAGTAAATAATGTTAATCAAGCAATAATGTTGGTGTGGACCATAAAATATAAACTTAATGTTTCTGGTTTTGTTAATAAAAGTAACGTTATACAAGTTTCTCGGAGTTGAGATAATTTGACATTCGTCACTGACTTTCATATTATCAAAATTTTCATGTCAATAAAACAAATGCCTTTTTTTTAAACTTTATTAAAGTTTACCTGTATTAAATTCTTTAATTATACAATGTGAATATGAGTTAAAATTTGAATTATGGGCATGAGATATCTTAAAACTTAACTCAGTCACTTTAATATAATATTTTAATTCCTGCTGCTGTTAGTGTGTTTCAACAAGTATACCATTTACCTATGAAATAATCGTAGGTAAATTAGACTAAAAAAACTGTTAAAAAAAAATATATATCGACTGGATTGGAATATCTTTCCATTCAGTTGTAGTATAACAAATGCCCATGTATTTGGTTTAATGGACGTCAAGTATTTATGCACTGCCCGCGACTTGCTCAAGTTCTTGCTGTGTCTTGCGGAACTTGGCCAAGTTCAGAGCAGCAATCTCCTCAGCCTCCTCGATCTGGCGCTTGTAGGTCTTGATCTTCTGTTGCAGCTTGTCAACAAGGTCCTGCATCCTCTCGTGGTTCTTCTTGTCCTCGTCGGACTGGAAGGTGAGCTCCTTGATGCGCCTCTCACACTTCCTCAGGTTCTTCTGAGCGTCAGCGTGACGGCGAGACTCATCGTCCAGTTGTACCTCCAGTTCACGGACCCGGCTTTCAAGTTTAGACAGAGTTTTCCTGCCGGTCTTGATGGCACTGCCTTCGCTTTCTTCAAGGCGAACTTGAAGATCCTTAATAGAAGCTTCGAAGCTCTTGCGCAATTTCTCCTGGGTCTGGGCGTGTTCCTGCTCAGCGCGGAGTTCGTCAGCCAGGCGAGCGGCGTCAACCATGGCCTTCTTAGCCTTGTCCTCGGAGTTCCTAGCCTCGTTCAGCATCTCGTCGATATCAGACTGAAATAGGTAAGAAATGCATAAATCTCATTAGAGTTTACTTGATGGCATGGCAATTAACATTTACAGAGGCACACAGAATAATGATAGGAGCATCTGAGAATATATTCAAGTGAAGGGTCGAGTCCTTGTTTGCAAAGCGTGATCAGCAGCGCTTACTAGTACAACTAGGAGAGTACAATTAGGCAGCTCAAAAAACCCGTGGCTATGGTGCTCAACGAACAGTTATAGAAAGAAAATAGTCGGTATACATGTTTTAATTCGAAACTGTGTAATCTTTTTTCTACCACATCAGCCGTTTCTCAACACGTTAAAATGACCTTTATAATGAAACATATTCACCATCACTCACTCAGTAGCAGTCTTGCCAGAAGTTAAGGGTTATCACTACTCAAATGACCCTCTGTAGCACACCCTTCCCTATATATCAAGAGGGTAGGCACTGGTCTACGAACTTCACCACTCACCTACCAACGGTCTGAGACCCAGCTGTTCTGTGACCCAGGACTCAAGTCTACCTTGTATTTCAAAGACCGCCAGACAACGAATTCGAATCCCAATCACTTCATTACAAGCTAATTTGTATATATATATATATATATATATATATATATATATATATATATATATATATATATATATATATATATATATATATATATATATATATATATATATATATATATATATATATATATATATATATATATATATATATATATATATATATATATATATATATATATATATATATATATATATATATATATATATATATATATATATATATATATATATATATTTATATATGGTCACTAAATAATTTACATTATTAGTATGTTATTTAGACTTACGTGAAGTGTTGCCAATTCGCCCTCCAGCTTCCTCTTAGAGATGGCAAGAGAATTGTTCTGGGCTGCCAAGCCGCCCATCTGTTCATTGGCATCACTGAGCTCGGACTCAGCCTGGCGACGACCACGGTCAGACTGCTCGAGAAGAGTGCGGGATTCCTCCAGCTCACCATTCAGGGATTTAGCTCTGCGATCGGCAGAGCTGTATTGCTCACGGTACTCTGAAGCCAAACGTTGTTCTTCCTCAGCACGCACTTGTAGGTCCTTTGCTTCAACCTGAATCTTCTTGATATACTTTTGAAGGTCAGCGTTGTTCTTGCTGGAGTGTTCCAGTGCAACTTCAAGCTCGCTAATGTCAGTCTCGAGCTTCTTCTTCTGTCGAAGGGCTTCTGCTTTGCCCTTGGCTTCAGCCTCAAGAGAAGACTGCATGGTTTCTATGGCACGCACATGAACTTTTCTGAAATATAAGAAATATAATAGAATCTACGTGTAATGGCTGATAAGCAATACATGCTAATGCAAATGTACTGAATGTTATTGTTGTTCATATATTTACAATAAACAACTTACCGAATACTGTCAAATTCCTCTTCTTTCTCTTGGATACGTTTATCGATTTCTTGTCTAACCTGACTGAGTTCCAGTTGGCTACGGAGGACCTTGTTCTCTTCTTGTTCAAGAGCAGCCTCGGCCTCTTCGAGCGCGGCTTGAAGCTCTTCTTTCTCGATCTCTAGGCGCTTGCCAGTTTTCTCCAGTTCATGATAGGATCGACCGCTCTCGCTAATCTGCTCCATCAGATCTTTGATTTCGTCAGCAAGGGTTTTGTTCTCACGGCGGACTGAATCCAGGCTTCCTAGGTTTTCTTCGTAAGCAGACTTAACCCGGAATAGCTCTGAAGAGTAGTTGCGGCACTCTTTCTGCGATGAATCCAGTTCGACTGCAAGGTCATCCACCTTTACCTTCCATTCACTGATAATGCGATCAAAGTGCTTCTGCTTCTTTTCTGCAGAAATAGCAAGGTTCTGAGCACGTTCAGCAGCTATCTGCACTTCCTCAAGTTCAGCAGTAATGCGCTGCTTAGCTTTATCAAGAGAAATATTCTTTTGATTCAGATGCTCAATCTGGTTTTCTGCTTCCTCGAGGCGAGCAGCAAGTTTAAGGCGAGCAGCCTCCAGCTCTTCAGCCCGGGCAACTCCTTCAGACTCATACTTGGCACGCCACAATTGAGCCTCAGCGCTGGCCTTAGATAATTGGCGATGGCTGTCTGCTTTACCCTCCCCCTCCTCATCTAGCTGTTCGCGAAGACCATCAATGTCGTGTTCTAAGTTACGATACTTTCCAAGGATAATTGAGCGCTCCTGAGAAAAAAAATTACAACATAAATACCTAATATATCACAAATGTTTTAGGGACAGTTTGGCATTAAATATTATTTGTACTATATAGATTTAGAAGACCTACCTTGCTTTCTTCCTCTGCATACTTTCTAGCATCTTCAAGCTGAGTAGAAAGAGACACCTTCAGCTTAGTCAACAAACTGATTTGGTTATCAGCTTCTTCTAACTGTCGCAGATAATCAGCGTTCTCAACTGCGAGCTTCTTCTTTGTAACATCGAAGTCATTCAGAGTGCGGTTAGCTTCCTCAAGCCTTCCATGAGCCTCGTTGATCTGTTGTTGAAGATGCTTGTTGCCCTTTTCAGCAACAGCCTTGGGAAAGAAATATTATTAAATTTTGCATTGTATTTCAAGTTGCGTGTACGAAACAAAACACTGAATGTAAAGGCATATGAATCTCATGATAACGACTCACATAATGCTACGTTGAACCGACTGCTAAAACTAAAAATTCTTTAATAGAAAAAAAAATAGTATAAAGACTCACTACATAAAATTGGTACTTAATTTCAACAAGCAATGACAGTAATACACAAATAACTCGCACATAGGAGGAGCTTACGACGACGTTTCGGTCCGACTTGGACCATTTACAAAGTCACACTAACTGAAAAGAGTGAGGTAGCCACTATATACAGCAGAGCGGGAAAAGGTTCAAGTCGAGCCAAAACTTCGTGGTGAGCTCCTCCTCCAATGTGCGGATTATGCGTGTATTGTTCCAGGCACGGTATTGTGCCTTTTTGTTCTTTACAGTATATACGGATCAACCTTAATTTCGAAAAAAAACCACACTACCATTTTTACAGTTAAAATTCAGAGATCTTCAGAGAGAGCAGGTAAATCTTACCTTATCCCGAGAAAGACTGTCCATTGCAGATTTAGCTTCATCTGCGATACGCTTCAGAGCGTCCTTATCTTTTTCAGTCCTGCAGTAGAGCAAAGCACAACAAGAAAATACAGTTAATAAGTACATGTATACTGAGGAGCCTACATCCAATATTTTCATTTACTGAAGTGCCATTTATATTGTTTAATTACTTTATACAGAACTTATCTTATGTGTTATAGTCTCCTTGTTACTTACTCTGTTTCTCACTAATGTTCATGTTACATTTGTGTAATAATTATAATTACATAGACACAGTATGACACTTCGAAGCAATGGATTGTAGAAAAGATGGGCTAAACACACACACGTATAAGTATATATATATATATATATATATATATATATATATATATATATATATATATATATATATTATCCAGAGGACTGAGGAGAGGTTGTTGAGGTGGTTCGGACATGTAGAGAGGATGGAACAAAATAGAATGACTTCGAGTGTATAAATCTGTACTGGAGGGAAGGCGGGGTAGAGGTCGGCCTACGAAAGGTTGGAGGCAGGGGGTAAAGGAGGTTTTGTGTGCGAGGGGCTTGGACTTCCAGCAAGCATGCGTGAGCGAGTTAGATAGGAGCGAATAGAGACAAATGGGTTTTAGGACTTGACTTAGGATAAGGATTAGCTCATGTTTACCCTTTAATATCTGCCAGTTCAAACTAAAATTTTACAATACTGTGAGGTAAATTGTATGTAGTGTGTGTATTATTTTTTTTTTGTGTGTGTAAACGTACCTAATTTTCGCTTTGTTGAGATGGTCGATCTGCTCAGACATTTCGGCAACAGCATCATTATGCTTCTTGCGAAGGAGATTAAGAGCAGAGTCATGCTGGATGCTAGTCTCCTCGAGGTCACGGCGGAGCTTGGCCAGCTCAGCATCGCGCTTCTTGTTCAGCTCCACTTGGGCGGATGTAGCTCCTCCAGCCTCGTCCAGACGATCGCTAATCTCATTCAACTCTCGAGACAAGCTAGCTTTACCTTTCTCAGCCTTCGCACGAGCTTGTCGCTCATGTTCAACCTCTTGCTCCAGCTCTTCGATGCGGGACTGAAGTTCCTTGATATGCCTCTGGACCTTAGAAACAATGCCTTGTTCTTCCTCCACTTTGTTGGCAAGGCCAGAGATCTCTTTGTCTTTACGCTGAATTGCGTTTTCTACTTCTCGGTGATTACGCTCCAGGTCAGCGACGGCTTCTTGAGCCAGTTTAAGATCACCTTCAACCTTCTTCTTTGCTTTCTCAACCTCACCACGCAACTTTTTCTCGCGTTCGACGGAGTCCTCAAGTTCGTCAAGAGTCTGTTCAAGCTTTGTTTTCATTTTGTTGAAATGGTTGCACTTGTCCTCAACGCCCTGAAGGTCTTCAGCGAGCTTCTGGTTGTATTCTTGAAGTTGTTTCTTTTCTTTGTTTACCTTATTAATAAGTTCTTCTTGATGAGCAATTTCTTCATTAATGTTGTGAATTTGGTGATCCTTGCCAGCTTTCTCTTGCTCAAGCTTCTGAATACTTAGCTCAAAGTCTTCGAAGTCTCTCCTCAGAGCGTTCACTTCCAGCTCAGTCTTCTTCTTGTCTTGAGCAAGTGCAGTACGAGCTTCTTCCTCCTTTTGTAGGCGGTTTGTGATATCCTAGAGATAGGTACAAAAAAGTGTGTATTAATATGAAATAAAAATTATACTCAAACATAAACACACATACAAATGAACATAGATACACTTGTACGCACGATATTTAGAAATATTATTCATGGAAGGAAGTGAATTATTCATGAATGAAAGTGACTGGATAATTGCATTTAACCTTATTTTGAACCTTAGAAAGGTAACTTACAGAGAGCTGAGCTTCGAGTTCGACTTTCTGACTCTGTATTTTAGCTTGCTGTTCGAGGAATTCAGTCATGTTGCCTTTACTGGACTCAAGACTAGACAGGAGATTGTTCTTTTCCTCTTGAAGAGCAGCATTGGCTGCTTCAAGTTCTTGACGTAGTTTAAGTTCATTATCCAAATTTTCTTGAGCTTTAGTTGCTCGATCCTTAAGAGCGAAAATCACGTCCTCAATGCGAGTAACATGAAGAAGAGGCTTAACTTTCTGCCATAGATTGAACCAGACCCAGGACTGCATGGCCAAGAACCTCCTCAGGTTGCGCTGGACGACAACGAGGGCAACGCGCTGCTCCTGCAGTCTTCCGTATTCCTTTCGGCCGGTGTAACCACGGATCCATGACTGCAGCCAGGTGATGATCTTGCCGAGGCGTGCATCACGAATCTCCTCTAAAGTACCCAGAACACCAGCGCGGAAGAACACCTGTATATGTCATGTGCTCAATGAATATCCATCATACTCCAAAAAACCATCTGACTGATTATAAATTTTAATGTAAACTACGTTGTGGCATTGCAATTATTCAGATTTAAGTAGTTATCAGTAATTATAAATATCTTCAGAAGCAAACATGATATAAATACACAAATAACGCGCACAAAGGAGAGAGGAGCGTACGATGACGTTTCTGTCCGACTTGGACCATTTACAGTCCCACTGTGTGACTTTGTAAATGGTCCAAGTCGGACCGAAACGTAGTGGTAAGCCTCTCTCTCCTATGTGCGGGTTATTTGTGTATTGTTCCAGTCACAGTATTGTACCTTATTGTTCTTCATGATGTAAATACTGTAATTTTAAAGCGGCTTTACTAGCGTAGTAACAAAGGATACAGAAATTCTGTTATTTAATATATATTATTTAAGAAGGTTCTTAAAATGTAGTGCTATTAGTTAATCCAACAACAGAAAAAATATTTAGAGATAAAGGATAATGCTAAGAATTTACCTTAGTGTTGCCAAGACGGTAGAGCTCCGGATCTAAACCAGACTTGTCGAAGCAAGTCTGGGCGGCCTTCTTATTATCACTGATTGTTTCCATCTCCGTGGAAGCCAGGATCTTGTATCTGCGAGCATAGTGGTATTATCAAACTTATGATTAAAGTACACTATCCATTACCTTCTGATGAGTAACACACATGGTATAAACCTCGGTAATTGATTGCCATAAATTGGTTTAGAAAGACATGAGCAAATACTAAGACATATTTATTAGAAAACGTTTCGGTTCTGGGACCTAACAGAAGTTAATAAGACAGTATATGTATATCTAGGCGGAGAAGTGATCAAGATCCCAAGACCGAAACGTTTTCTAATAAATATGCTCTAGTGTCTTTCTAAATAATGGACACAAAGTGACACTAATAAACCTACATAACATTGTAATAGTCACCAGTAAAGTTTATGAATATTTTACCTCGGAGTAAACTGTGATTGGTTCCTATGCATGGAATTTTAGACCTCGCTCGTTCCGTGTTTTTTTATGTATCTCCATTTGTTTATATTTTAAATTTAATCAGGAAAGTCGTTAAAAAACTAACCGATGCCTGAAGTCGGCGTACTGCATCCTGTTGGGGAAGCCTTTGCGACAGATCCTGATGCCCTCAAGTACACCGTTACAGGTCAGCTGATGCATGATCAAACCAGCATCAGTCACACCTGAGTGAGGAGACATTACACAACATCTTAGCATCTTAGGCCATGATTTAAAACTCAAACAATTATTGTTAACCTGGAACTACGATAGGTTTCGCAAAATTACAGTAAATATGAATGATATTAAGAACATCTTTGTAATCCAAACACACCTGGGGACTTAGTCTCGTTAGGGACGATGCAACGGATGAAGTGAGGGTGAGTGGAGTTGAGGGTCCTCATCAGGTTGTTCAGCTGGTCCTGTGAGAGTAAACATTTAGGTGTTAAGGGCTGTGAAAGAGAGAGCATCAGCGAGACAGTATCTTACACAGTGGATGATCGTACGTCACTAACAGTATACAACACTGTAGATGGTCGTACTAGTCACTAACAGTATCTTACACTGTGGATGGTCGTACTAGTCACTAGCCGTATCTTACTGCTGACTTTTAGTAGTCATTTCTAGGACATACAATAAGCAACACCTCTTAAATATAAACTTCTTTGCTTATTATTGAACACTGACAAGTGTTCATTATACTTTAGTTATTCATGAACCCCTTTATTAAACCTCTAATATTTGAGGCTAAATATTTGTATTATTCTAAGTGACTTATTGATTATATATGCATAATCTGAAGTTATTACAAAATGACTGATTATTTCAGTTTCGGTGATAGGTTTCTTCTTGTAAATTAAAGTCACATTATACATACCCTGTATGAAGAAGACACAGTCTTGAATGCACCAGACTTGGCACCGCGACCACCTGAGTAAACAAATATATATATTGCGTTGAAGATAAAGTATAATTCTTTATATAAAATGCAGATTATTATACACCTGTAATACACAATCAATTTTTCACATCAATGGACTATCCAGAGAAATTTGTTGTCATTAGTAGATGTAAACAGTTTCGAAGCCGCTAAGTTGAAAGCCCAGCTTTAGGCAAAACTTTATAATAGCCTTTGTTTAAAAAAAGACTGAGCATCTTGAGTGCCTCTGCCTTCAAGTTATGAGACGAAGCACAAACTCTGTGGAGGAAGAAAGTGATTATTAATTACATTTTACGAGGCTTGTAGTAACAGTATAAAATATTAAGTTTCAGTATCATTCTATATTTTTTTATGCAGGTATTTGCTTTTAAAAATAATGTGAAAAGGCACTGAGGCAGGATTTATAATAAGTGGACAATACAAATTTAAAATTATTACTTACCACCTTTTCCAGTGTCAGCTGGGCCAGACTGTCCAGGATGGTCAAGGAAGAGGAACACGATGATTTCGTTGCTGGACTTCTTGAGCTGGTCGACGACGGTATCGTTGAGGGGATCCTTGTTCTTCTCCAGCCAGCCACTCAAGTTGTAGCTCACAGTACCAGCGTAGTGAACGATGGCGAAGTGGGACTCAGCCTGCCCGGGCTTGGGTGGTTTGGGCTTGATGAACACGGGAGACTTGCCTAGATGGTTGGCGTTCAACTTCTCTTGGAAGGACTTGTCAGTAGCCTTGGGGAACATAGACTCCTCCTCCAGGATGGAGAGCAGACCCATTTTCTGTGGTAAGTTAGATATATTCGTCAGTTCTGTAGATTATTAGTAATAAAAGGATTGCATTATACTGCATTTATGTCTTTAGTAGTAGTTAGAAGCAGCAGTAGTAGTAGTTAAGAAGCAGCAGTAGTAGTAGTTCTAGTATTAGCAGAGAGTAGCAGTAGTAGTAGTTAGAAGCAGCAGTAGTAGTAGTTAGAAGCAGCAGTAGTAGTAGTTAGAAGCAGCAGTAGTAGTAGTTAGAAGCAGCAGTAGTAGTAGTTAGAAGCAGCAGTAGTAGTAGTTAGAAGCAGCAGTAGTAGTAGTTAGAAGCAGCAGTAGTAGTAGTTAGAAGCAGCAGTAGTAGTAGCCGTATTAATAGTATTAAGTAAATGTGCCCAGAAGTTAACTTTTTTACATCATAACTTTTTTTTTAGATTATAATATATTTTTCATAAATTGTTTCATGGACAAATTATGGTAACAAGACTCAACAATGACGCAGATAACGCTATACAATTTCATTTAAAACTTGCCACTATAACAGACTAGAATGCGAACCACATGCAATATCTGTAAAACATCTTAGGACAATTTGTTTATGAATAGTATACAGTATTAACAAGATGGAGAATTAGACACACGTGCAACATCTGGGTATCTTTATTGTAAACAATTTGCCATCCAGTGACTCTTATCAATACAAATTCAAGGCCATAATGGGAAGACAGTAGAACTATATACAAAAAATGAGGAAATCAGTCCCCTCAGCATAAAGATTTCCAGATGTTTCACGTGTGGCTAATTCTTCATCTTAGAACAATATATATTAATTTATTTATTTGAATTAATTCATCTTGATATCTATGTGTGAAATATGGTTTGAAAAATATTTAACTCTAAAGCAAATTGTTATTAGATGCTTCTTAACAACAGACCTATTTAACAGTGCCTATTAAATTTAGGCTTTTAATATCTGTTGAATATTATGTATCGCATATGAACACCCAATAAATATTTTTTTTTTTTTCAACAAACCGACAGCATCCCGCCGAAGCAGGGTGGCCCAAAAAGAAAAAGAAAAGTTTCTCTTTTTAACTTTAGTAATGTATACAGGAGAAGGGGTTACTAGCCTCTTACTCCTGGCATGTTGGTCGCCTCTTACGACACACATGGCTTACGGAGAAAGAATTCTGTTCCACTTCCCCATGGAGATAAGAGAAAATAAACAAGAACAAGAACTACCAATACAATAGAAGAAATTCCAGAGGGGTGTGTGTGTATATATATATACTTGTACATGAATGTGTAGTGTGACCTAAGTGTAAGTAGAAGTAGCAAGACGTACCTGAAATCTTGCATCTTTATGATACAGAAAAGAGACACCAGCAATCCTACCATCATGTAAAACAAATACAGGCTTCTGTTTTACACTCACTTGGTAGGACGGTAGTACCTCCCTGGGTGGTTGCTCTCTACCTACTACCTTGGAATTACAATGAGCATAGAGCTCCAAAGTAAAGTTTATTTTTCAAGACATAAATAAGACTTGGGGAAAAAATAAAGTTACCTTCTCGAAGAGTTCGATGCAGGCCTGAAGATCCATACCAAAGTCCACGAAGACCCAGTCAATACCTTCCTTCTTGTACTCCTCCTGCTCCAGCACAAACATGTGATGGTTGAAGAACTGCTGCAGCTTCTCGTTACAGAAGTTGATGCAGATCTGCTCGAAGCCGTTGTACTGTTTTAAGAAAAACATCACATTATATTCAGAAATGAAAAAAGTGTAGGCTAGCTAAATACTGGAGTGCGATAAAATTAATGAATTCAGAGACAACTCACTCAGAAATGTTCAAGATATGTCCAAGTATTTTATCCACAGTGGTATATTACAGACCATTCTGGAAAAATTCCCTGACTTTGCTCCCTGTAAATAAAGCATTGCCACACACACACATGTGTGTGTGTATGTGTATGTGTGTGTGTGTATGTGTTTATGTGTGTGTGTATGTGTGACCCAACAATTAATATTTGCACCAATAACTCATTACAGTTGTGACCGGGTGTAGACTAGTAAATTGCTCATTACTTTATAATTTGTTTATGATTGCAACCATGTATAAACGTAAGTAAGTAAATTTACTTACATGATTCATTACCTTTGAAACTTGTGAGTTCATTACCTTTGTACCTTGTTCAGCTATCAAAACTTTGGGGCCCAGTCTCTGGATCCATTATATACCTCTATAATCTGTAAATACCTTTGTAATTTGTCATGATTGTGACCAGATCTACCTGAGTTCATTACCTTTGTAACTTGCTCAGCTATCAAAACTTTGAGGCCCAGTCCCTGGACCTATTATGTACCTCTGTAATCTTTTGACTACCGCCCACAGGATGGGTATGGGGTGCATAATAAAGATATTAAATTAACTAACTAGCTAAATATACTTATTATCACAGCTAAGACACGAAAAATACTATATATTATATTACTAATTTATATTTCATATATATATTTAATAAACACTAGTATGATTAAATATTTATTAAGGAATATCATGTATCATTCTTGAAACTCAAAATATATGAGAAGGAATGAAGTGTTGTACAAATCACTCACGTCAAAGATCTCGAAGCCGGCAATATCGAGCACACCAATGAATGAAGCACGCTTCATACCAGTTTCAAGGGTGATGTTACATTTGGTCACCAGGAATTTAAAGATACGATCGAAGAGACCCTTGGCCAGGGCACCGACGGAGTAGTTGCACTGATTCACGTTCATGCCCTTGGATACGAACTCAGCACCGACCTTGATCTTGGGCTTGGTAATATTCCTGTACAAGTCTGTTCCATCAACTCCAAGGAGACCAGCAACAATTTCACCTTTCTAATCATGAGTAAAATAGCAAATTTTAGAAAATTATTCAGCAATTATGAATGCTGCTGCTTCAGATAATAGTGAACAGTAGGCACAATATATGCAATTAAGATGGAAATACTGGTAAACCGGAATAAAAACCGCAGTTAGTAGTCTGGAAATTATACTTCAGAAAATGTTTTGCTTGGAGACCAAGCTTTTTCAAATACATGTACTTAATAAAAACTTGATCTCCAAACAAAACTTCACGTTAAATTAAATTTCCATACTGCTTGCCGTGTCTTTATTGTGTGTATATATATACGTATAGTTAAAAAAAAAATAATTACCTCAGTGCCGTCAGGCTCGGCCTGCTCCTCGCGACCCCTCTGCTTGAACTTAACCTCACCCATGTGCATGACGGCGGCTGTGATCTTGTAAACCTCGTCGATTTCTTGCTTAGAGAAGCCAAGGATATCGAAGGCATCCTGGAAATGAAAATAATAATCAAATTATCAGTCAACCTGTTCATAAGCTTGAGAGAAACAACCTTTATGTGCATACATTTCTTTGTATAAAATCATGATTGTAACGTTCTTGAAGGAAATAAAGACCTGGTTCAACACGGTAACAGAAGACTAAACAGCACCACGAGAACACTGATACAAGTCTGTTTTTTCGCAAACTGGTGTATTAATATACAGGTAATGAATGGAGACGATGATTTGTGATCCGTTTTTTAAACTGTTCTTTTTTCTGTTTTCTTGTGAGAATCTCATGTGATATTTATACATGAGAGAAATGCATGTCTTTCAGTAATCATATAGCATAGAACTGCATTTCCCACAATACTCACTTAATTTAACTACATGTCTTATAATACTTACGTGACAGAACTGCATGTCCTCGCCGTCATCAATGGAGGGGACGGTGACCTTGCCCTGAGACACGTAGTGGTAGTCATAGATGTCGTCACTCAGCTTACACAACGCTGCAGATGAGACAAACAGAGTAAGTAACCATTACAAAACTGTCAATATTTTTCTTAGATATTTTCTCTCGCAATCCTGGAGTTTCTATTTTGGGGAATACCTTGTACCAAATGAAGACTGGTGATATGCTATCTTCCGTGTTAGCATTAACAGGTGGTAAAAGTCAGTCAAACCGCTTATGTACATAGAAAGATCTCATCGATCTCTCATAAACAGAAGAATCAAAGTCCGGCTGATTATTCTCTCAGGTTTGGACTTCAACGAATTTTAAAATTGAATGCGCAAAGCAAAAAATAAATAAATAGAAGGGACAGAATATCGAGTAACCGTCTTAGAATTCTTCGATATTCAAACCAATGTATAGTAAGAGCTGCCCCACGCAACACCACAACTCACTTAACAGTAGTTTCTCAGCTTCAGCATCGCACACACAATTGTTGCTCCCATATTGCTGTAATTTAGAAAACATTTTCTTTAAATCATCAGCAAAAATATCACGCTAAGAGGTATCATAATTCAAAATATTATGGGAACAGTAACCTCTTGACGCATTATATATATATATATATATATATATATATATATATATATATATATATATATATATATATATATATATATATATATATATATATATTGTGTGTGTGTGTGTGTAGTTTATGTGTATGTTGCTCTGTGTTAATGTGAATGCTATTCACTTTGCATTAAAATTCAAGACATAAAAAAAAAACTTCCTGAGACAAATAACAAAAGATGAGGTAGAGAAATTACAATTTTAATATATTTCTTGTTTCAAATATCTTAGCGAGATGCCGTGTTAAGCCTAGCATAAAAAATGACGGGTTTTGATGACCAGGTGTGGAATACCATATGAGAAGAGAATTTTAAAATGTATTTCTTTTTAAATTTAATTGCATTACATTTTATTTTGTCTGTGTATATATCAGTGTCACTGTTGGTTATAAGTCACAAATACACTCAGTGGTGCCTTTTACTGAATAATTCAAAGATCAAAACTAAATTACATCGTGCGTGATTTTACTGACCCTCGACTACTATATTGAACACGATTTAATGTTGTGATTATTAAAGATGTCGATTCAATGTTCCTGTCAATGTTATTAAGTAAATAAAGAAAACCTGAACTATTTAAAATGTGTGAATTTAGAAAGTTGTCATTTACTAACTCCAATGAAAATTTGAAAGTATTTTAAAATTTGCACACGCATTACTGCATTTGTCTATGAGGAAAACTTACGTTTGATGGTTGTGATCTGGTCGGACATCATCTCGTAGAAGATATGGTAGGATCGCTCAGCAGGTTGCTGGGAGATAACACGAGCCTTCTCCAGCAGGTAGACCTCAATGTCAGCACCAGACAACTTGCCGTTGGGTTGGAAGTGGATACGGATGAACTTACCCTGTGTGCAGGAGACAACTCCATCACCAAACACGGGTCATTACAACAACAATTAAACGAATTTCCTTATCTGCAAGAATATTTCACCCCCGTGTAACAGTTGTAAACAAGGTAAAAACAAACTTACGAAGCGGGAGGAGTTGTCGTTACGGGTGGTCTTGGCGTTACCGAAGGCCTCCAGTACAGGGTTGGTCTGGATGATCTGGTCCTCCAGGTTCTGACGGCGAAGCAATACTTTATTAGCGTTGTCTCATTCAAGGGTGTTTTTCCGAATCTACATGAGTGTTTTTTTTTAGTATGTGTGCATGTTTGTAGTTAAGCATTTGTATGACAGACAAGTATTTTCTCATTTGTGCCCCTCAAGGAAGGTTTCTTGATGCTGGTGAGGGGCTCTTGATCTAATATAAATATATATATATATATATATATATATATATATATATATATATATATATATATATATATATATATATATAGTGTGTGTGTGTGTGTATTTTAATAAAATCTGTTAAAGCAGTTGCAAGGTGGAGAGCGTGTTTATAACTTTGAGTTGGACAACTTCATTTGTTAAAATGCAGTTTGTTTTAACTCTTGCCGTCTCCCACCCAGGTAGAGTGACCCAACAAAGGAGAAAATTCACTTTTCCTCTTCATTCATTCATTCAGGTGCCTTGTCGGAGGGGTGTTGACATCACAGTCCCAAAGACCTTCCAAATAGCAAGATTATCACACCATTAAGTTGTAAGCATCTCCACATCCAGGACTCAAGTTCGGCTAACCGGTTCCCCTCAATCCCTTCACAAATGTTACCTTCCATAATTTGTATATCAGTGTATTGATGAGTAAATATATATTCGGAAAATCCAGGAGAGCGTGGCTTCTTACCTGCTTCTTATCTTCGCCCTTCTTCTTGGCGGTGGCGCCGACGTTGGCGAAGTAGGAGAGCACCTTCTTGGTGTTCTCCGTCTTACCAGCACCAGACTCACCACTGTGGGGACAATTTTTTTTTTTAGCTAATTGAAGATGTAACTTCAGTTACACAAGAAAAAAATTAAATTACGAAATACATCTAAATTTGATAAATCGACTATGATAAACTGTATATTATATGTTTACAGTTAATATAATTATATTTAATATAGTACAGTTAATATAATCAGTTAATATAGTAGTGAAAATGTCCATCTAGAATATAAAAAGAATCTTGAACAATAAAAGTTTATACATTATTGGTAAATTGTTTTTACTTACGTGATAAGCATAGACTGATTTTCACCATCTGCAAGAAGTAAAATCTTTTAGACCAGTTTTTGGTAATGATTTAGTGTCAAATATTATTGTGATACGTGAAATGTCATCAGGCGCACAACTGTTACATATCTAATTTTTCTTCGTATGGAAATAGATAAATCACTCCAACACAAATATAAAACACAGATTCAAGAGATTTGTATATTTCGACGTCAGTCACAGGCCCTCTTCAGAAGATCTCCATCTTCTGAAGATAGAGTCTGTGACTATCTTCATCAGAACCTTCGACATCTGCTGGAGACAGTCTATGACTATCTTCAGCAAATGAGCTTCATAGTTCTATCCGAAAGATATCTCACCTTGAATCGATGCTTTTATGACCCTTTAATTCAGATTATCTTGGTACATGTTGAAGTGCCGATGAAACAAATGAAATTCTCACCTTGGATCATGTTTATGTAGGCACCGTCAGAAATGGCGAAGAGATGGGGAGGCACCTCATTACGCCTCTTGCCCTGGTAGATCTTGACCGTACGGTTGGTGTAGATGGGGTAGCGCTTGTAGGGGTTGATGGCGATACAGAAGAGACCAGAGTAGGTGTAGATGAGCCTAGCAACGTAACGGGACTTCAAGTTGTAGAGGACGGAGGCGTCGTTCAGGTAGGTCAAGTTGGACATATCCTCGCATTTTTCATACTTGGGAGGGTTGACCTGACCAACTTGATCCTTTTTCCAATGTTTGGTCTCACCGCTTGCATAAACGGAGATAAGATCCCCCTTGGTGCCTGTGATCTCACCCTCGATGAAGCCCTCTTTGGGATCAGGGATCCAGCAGGATTTCTTAGCGTCATAAGGTTTTGTAGCATCCTTCATCTTCATCTCCATCGAGATGAACAAAAACTCGCTTGGGTCTGGGTCGGGACCCGTGCTCTTCTTCACGTGGCCGGGCATGTTGGTGGTGGGTGCCTAAAGTTGTCGAAGTAGGTCTTAAACTTCGAGAAAGTTCTTTCGAGATTTCCTGTAAGTAGAGAAGAAACGCTTATGTATGTAAGCTCCTGATGAGCAGCATCACTCAGATTTAATGTACACATCAAGACCAGACATCTGACTAACCTGCTTTTCAATTTATCCATCTCTACATTATTTATTTGTTTACTTCCAAATAGTTTTTTTTCCAGTTTGCTCGATGTATTAATTTATTAAAACAAAACTTTACAAAAAAAAAAAAACTGCCTTTACGTAAAAGTTATTTCTGTATTTTTATTTTACACCAATTTTGACAAATTGTTTTAGTATGTAATATATCTATTTTATATTAGCCTCATCCAGCGCTCTTTTATGTATATATTTACTACTTACGTTACACAAGTCTACATATGAACCAATAAGAGTACATAACAATTTAGACGACTCGTCAGCTAAGTATTCTATTAATAAAATTAAGAGGCTAATTAAATATAATGCCTAGTTAACGAGTCGTTTTCATTCTTTTATCTTATCAGAGGATAGCATTGTGTAGGTAATTGTAAGCAAATAATGGATAATACTAGAATGTCACAGAAGTATAGCTATGTCCTGGACAAACATTGTCACAGAAGTATAGTTATGTCCTGGACAAATATTGTCACAGAAGTATAGCTATGTCCTGGACAAACATTGTCACAGAAGTATAGCTATGTCCTGGACAAATATTGTCACAAACGCATAACTATGTACTGGACAAATATTATGACAGGGTTGTCTCTGATGATGGAAGGAGGAGGCGGACACGACAAAAAGTGGGGCAGCTGCTTCCCTTAGAATTTTGATGCAAAAACCTAATATACGTAAATGATAATTAGAAAATTTTGACATATTGTCATACTAAATTAAAGCTAGTTTATGACATCATCCAACAGTGGGATTATGCTGTTTATATTTCTAAATTAGGCTTATAGGCCTAGTCTCAAAGTTGTTAATTGAATGATAGCTTATAATATACAGGTGTAGCCTACTCTGTGTTCCCTGGAATCTTCCTAAAGCTACGAGCCCTGGTTTATCAATTACTGCCTCAAGTAACGTAAGATTTGTTTACAACTAACTCACAAGCTGTAAGTGGAATAATACTAAGTAGACGCTTCGGGATATACCGGGCCAATATTTCGAGAGATAACCATAATCTAAGAGACCGAAGCATTGCCTTCTTTCGTCTTCGAATTGTGCGTTAGTCGTAAACTATTCCAGCCATGGTATTTATTAACTTATCTTCAACATGTTCTCGCAAACAGATATACACCGGAAGACTTCTTCGCTCTGCTTTAGGTACCTCGACTGCTAGAGGTCATAATAACACCGGTCTTTGATGAGTAAGACACGTGCTACAGTTGGGTATCTTAAAAATACCCAACTGTTGCACATATCTTATTCATCAACTTGTTGGTATTTTATACCATTTTCAACAGCACCGGTCTTTCAGTAAATTCTACGATGTCAGTCAAGTATAGTCTAACTACTAAAACATGTACTAAAGTAAAGTCAGCATATGTACACGGAGACACACGCCTCTTGGTGTATGTATGACCATCTGGGATTAGCGTCTCAGACTGTTCCACACGAAAACTTATATGCATTCACAAAATCACTATCAAAATTTATCTGTAATATACCTGAAACAAATATCAGGCATCCTTTTATTTTAAATTCGTAAATCTTTTTCTTATTTCCAGATTCAGTTGCTGACAAGCAATAACTCATTGTGTAGAAGTCAGCGTGTAACCAAATGCGAGAAACCGAATTCGGAATCGATCACAAGTTTGCCCAGACGGGGCTACTAATGAGAGATAGAACTTACGACACGCTTCACTGCACTACCACCAGAACACCACCGTGTGAAGCACCCACCGGAGCGCGTCTGAAGGTGAGCGGCAAGCAACGTACCAGGTCAGTTAGCTCCAACACCGATGTGGAAGTTGGGAGGGACTGGGGGGACTGGCAAGCAAGTCACACGAAAATAGCACCAAGCGATCACACTGACCATCGCCTTTTCGAGCTCACGACCACATTATGCTCAGGTATATTCCACTCCTACAAACCCGAGAAGACAAGTAAATAGGAATTTTGTAAGAGTTCGCCTACATTTTTTTTAGTGTAAATGAATATGCTTCGAGTTTACTCACATACTGCAAAGAGGCGGGGCCAAGAGCTGTGAATCGACCCCTGCAACTACATATTGGTGAGTATACACACACAAACACACATATTTTAAAGCTTCGTCCAGCTGCTAACATCCCAAAGAATTGTTAATTACCGAACGTTAAACAAATATTGAATGATTACCAATGTACAGCAGTTGTAAACCATAACTCCTTAAGTGATGAGACGAATATTGAGACATTAAAACCATGCATTCGTCATCGACACTTAATGTTTACCTTGACAGAATAGAAAAGTATTTAATTACACTTGATTAACAGACGGAGATTTGAAGAATGTAAAAGTAAATGATAAGTTAACACTGGAGGACGTTATGTCTCGAGCTCACTCAGCCCAGGAAGAAATTTTTGTAACACATTAAAGTGACATAACATTGGAACAAAATATGCTGGGAAGCCTATCTTCGTTATGCTTGCAGTGTGTTTGTGTGTTTGGTTATGTACTCACCTAATTGTGGTTGCAGGGATCGATTCATAGATTCTGGTCCTGCCTCTTCACTGCTCGCCACTAGGTCCACTCTCTCCCTGCTCCATGAGCTTTATCATACCTCTTCTTAAAGCTATGTTTGGTACCTGCCTCCACTACCTCACTTTCTAGACTATTCCACTTCCTGACAACTCTATGACTAAAGAAATACTTCCTAACATCCCTGTGACTCATCTGAGTCTTCAACTTCCAATTGTGACCTCTTGTTGCTGTGTCCCATCTCTGGAACATCCTGTCTCTGTCCACTGTCGATTCCTCTCAGCATTTTATGTCGTTATAATGTCCTCCCTGTCCCTCCTGTCCTCCAGTGTCGTCAGGTCGTGTGTGTGTGGGGGGGGGGGGCGGGCTCTGGTTGGTTAAGGTGATGGTGCTACATTATCCAACACTAATCTTTCACTTCATCTTCTAAGTTTATGTATTATTCTCTCATTGGATCATCCCTGTCGTACTTATGCTCCTTCTCATCCTCTCTTACTTTGTCTTCTTACCAGTATTTACAATAGTCAACAAACCAGAGTACAAACACGGGTCTTAATCTTTCAACTCCATGTCTGTAATGCATCTTTATCTTCAGCATCTCCTTTATGATCAATATTTTCACTAGACGATGCCAATATTTTTTTTTTTTTTTACACATCCTGTAAAATACTGTCTTTGCCTGGTTCTTCCATTTGCAGTTAACGTAGGATTTATGTGTTTGTCTAAGTGTAGGTGTGAGTTTCTTTAATGTAGGTATTGTTATTTTAGATGAATGCATATAGATTGATGAGGTCTTTCATCTGTAAACTACAGTATGTATATAA
Source organism: Cherax destructor (assembly GCA_009830355.1). Classification (NCBI taxonomy): domain Eukaryota; kingdom Metazoa; phylum Arthropoda; class Malacostraca; order Decapoda; family Parastacidae; genus Cherax; species Cherax destructor. The sequence continues at coordinate 64,718 of WNWK01004678.1, forward strand.
AACATTGTAATTGTTTTTAATAATTTATTAAGCACTTGACATAATGTACTACGCATGTATTTAAATGAGTGCAGATTCTGATTTCCTCTCGTGACAACTTCAGCTATTTAATTTCGTACAACAATTTACAAAATGTGGAGCATCTTTGATTATACTGTTCTAATTAACTGTAATAATTTTATATCTCGGCAATTGTATTACAAATGAGATAAAATACTTAATGCCATAATTATCATTATTCAAAGTAGATGTAAATTGTACTTTAGTGCTTATTATTATATTTTTTTGAGTTATTACTAATCAAAATATATAAGTTGTACATGCTCGTCTCTTGAACAAAGTGAAGGTACATTATGCGCGACCCTCAGCCTCCTCCAGCTCCTGCTGAGCCTTGCGGAACTTGGCCAAGTTGAGAGCAGCGATCTCCTCAGCCTCCTCGATCTGGCGCTTGAAGGTTTTGATCTTCTGTTGCAGCTTGTCAACAAGGTCCTGCATCCTCTCGTGGTTCTTCTTGTCCTCGTCAGACTGGAAGGTGAGCTCCTTGATGCGCCTCTCACACTTCCTCAGGTTCTTCTGGGCATCAGAGTGACGGCGAGACTCATCATCAAGCTGACTCTCCAGCTCACGGACGCGGCTTTCCAGTTTACCTAAAGCTTTCTTGCCGCTCTTGAAAGCGTTGCTTTCTACTTCCTCAAGACGAACTTGGAGCTCCTTGGTTGTAACTTCAAGGGCCTTGCGCATCTTCTCCTGGGTCTGGGCGTGCTCCTGCTCAGCACGGAGTTCGTCAGCCAGGCGGGCGGCGTCAACCATGGCCTTCTTAGCCTTCTCCTCGGAGTGTTTGGCCTCGTTCAGCATTTCCTCAAGATCGGCCTATAAGGAATATAAAGGAAAATATACTTATGCATTAATATATATATATATATATATATATATATATATATATATATATATATATATATATATATATATATATATATATATATACTTATGCATTAATATATATATATATATATATATATATATATATATATATATATATATTATATATAGAAATCTAGAAAATATAAGGCATTGCACCATTGAAATTTGTATTATTACTGTTATTTTTATAATTATTATTATTATTAAAAATTATAAACCCGATAGGGTCATTTAGCACTGACCATTTATAACAACATCGTATACAGTTGGCAACTTACATGCAGAGTTTGCATCTCGCCTTCCAGTTTCCTCTTAGCTATGGTAAGAGAATTGTTCTGGGCAGTAAGGTCGTTGATATGTTCATGTGCCTCGGCCAGCTCTGCTTCAGCCTGGCGGCGTCCACGATCAGATTGCTCAAGAAGGGTCCGTGACTCCTCCAACTCCCCGTTCAAAGCATTCGCACGACGCTCAGAAATTCCGTACTGTTCACGGTATTCCGAAGCAAGTCGTTGTTCTTCTTCAATATGAGATTGCAGATCCTTCATTTCACCTTGCATCTTCTTGATGTGCTTCTGCAGATCAGAATTGGCCTTATTCGTGTGGTCAAGAGCAATTTCAAGCTCATTAATATCAGATTCAAGCTTTTTCTTCATACGTAGAGCTTCAGCCTTGCTTTTAGCTTCCGCCTCCAGCGATGCTTGCATCGAGTCTATTGCCCGCTGATGGCATTTCCTGCAATTGGAAATTAAGTAAATTTATTTTTAAAAACAATTAATTTGCGCAAGAACACACACACACAGCTTGACATCTGGTCTAGCAACTGGCTTCTCGAATTTAACCCCACCAAATGCAAAGTCATGAAGATCGGAGAAGGGCAAAGAAGACCGCTGACAGAGTACAGGCTAGGTGGACAAAGGCTACAAACCTCATCAAAGGAGAAAGACCTTGGGGTGAGTATAACGCCAAGCACGTCTCCGGAAACACACATCAACCAGATAACCGCGGCAGCATATGGGCGACTGGCAAACCTAAGATTAGCGTTCCGTTACCTTAACAAGGAATCGTTCAAGACACTGTACACCGTGTACGTCAGGCCCATACTAGAGTATGCAGCACCAGTCTGGAACCCCCACCTGGTCAAGCATGTCAAGAAATTAGAGAAAGTGCAAAGGTTTGCGACAAGGCTAGTTCCACAACTCAGGGGAATGCCCTATGAAGAAAGGTTGAGGGAAATAGGACTAACAACACTGGAGGACAGAAGGGTTAGAGGAGACATGATAACGACATACAAAATACTGCGGGGAATCGACAAGGTAGATAGTGACAGGATGTTCCAGAGAGGGAACACAGAAACAAGGGGACACAACTGGAAGCTGAAGACTTAGATGAGTCAAAGGGATGTTAGGAAGCAATTCTTTAGCCATAGAGTAGTTAGGAAGTGGAATAGTCTAGCGAACGATATAGTGGAGGCGGGAACCATACATAGTTTTAAGACAAGGTATGATAAAGCTCATGGAGCAGGGAGAGCAGAGACCCAGTAGCGGACACCGAAGAGGCGGGGCCAGGAGCTGAGTCTCGATCCCTGCAACCACAATTAGGTGAGTACATACACACACACACACACACACACACACACACACAGCAGTCGTAGAGCCAGAAATGAATATGCACAGGTAAGAAGGGAAGCCCAAAGACAATACGAAAATGACATAGCAGCGAAAGCAAAATCTGACCCAAAGCTGTTGTACAGCCACATCAGAAGGAGAACAACAGTCAAGGACCAGGTGATCAGGCTGAGGAAGGAAGGAGGGGAGGTCACAAGAAATGACCACGAAGTGTGTGAGGAGCTCAACATGAGATTCAAAGAGGTGTTCACAAAGGAAATAGAAGGGCCTCAGAAAGGAGGAGAGGTAGGGTACACCATCAGGTGCTGGACACGATACACACAACTGAGGAGGAAGTGAAGAGGCTACTAAGCGAGCTAGATACCTCAAAGGCGATGGGGCCGGACAACATTTCTCCATGGGTCCTGAGAGAGGGAGCAGAGGAGCTATGTGTACCTAACAACAATCTTCAACACGTCTATCGAAACAGGGCAACTACCAGAGGTATGGAAGACAGCAAATGTAGTTCCAATTTTAAAAAGGAGACAGAAACGTAGCACTAAACTACAGACCAGTGTCACTGACATGTATAGTATGCAAGGTCATGGAGAATATTATCAGGAGAAGAGTGGTGGAGCACCTAGAAAGGAATGAGCTTATCAACGACGGCCAACACGGTTTCAGGGACGGGAAATCCTGTGTCACAAACCTACTGGAGTTCTATGACAGGGTGACAGCAGTAAGACAAGAGAGAGAGGGGTGGGTAGATTGCATATTCTTGGACTGTAAGAAGGCGTTTGACACAGTCCCACACAAGAGATTAGTGCAGAAGCTGGAGGACCAGGCAGGGATAACAGGGAAGGCACTACAATGGATCAGGGAATACCTGTCAGGAAGACAGCAGCGAGTCATGGTCCGTGGCGAGGTGTCAGAGTGGGCGCCGGTGACGAGTGGGGTTCCACAGGGGTCAGTCCTAGGACCGGTGCTGTTTCTGGTGTTTGTGAACGACATGACGGAAGGAATAGACTCCGAAGTGTCCCTGTTTGCAGATGATGTGAAGTTGATGAGAAGAATTCAATCGGAAGAGGACCAGGCAGAACTACAAAGGGATCTGGACAGGCTGCAAGCCTGGTCCAGCAATTGGCTCCTGGAGTTCAACCCAACCAAGTGCAAAGTCATGAAGATTGGGGAAGGGCAAAGAAGACCGCAGACGGAGTACAGTCTAGGGGGCCAGAGACTACAAACCTCAATCAAGGAAAAAGATCTTGGGGTGAGTATAACACCAGGCACATCTCCTGAGGCGCACATCAACCAAACAACTGCTGCAGCATACGGGCGCCTAGCAAACCTAAGAACAGCATTCCGACATCTTAATAAAGAATCGTTCAGGACCCTGTACACTGTGTATGTTAGGCCCATACTGGAGTATGCAGCACCAATTTGGAACCCACATTTATCCAAGCACGTAAAGAAGCTAGAGAAAGTGCAAAGGTTTGTAACAAGACTAGTCCCGGAGCTAAGGGGTATGTCCTACGAGGAGAGGTTAAGGGAAATCGACCTGACGACACTGGAGGACAGGAGAGATAGGGGGGACATGATAACGACATATAAAATACTGAGAGGAATTGACAAGGTTGACAGACAGAATGTTCCAAAGATGGGACACAGCAACAAGGGGACACAGTTGGAAGTTGAAGACTCAGATGAATCACAGGGATGTTAGGAAGTATTTCTTCAGTCACAGAGTAGTCGGGAAGTGGAAAAGCTTGGGAAGCGATGTAGTGGAGGCAGGTTCCATACACAGCTTTAAGAAGAGGTATGATAAAGCTCATGGCGCAGGGAGAGTGACCCAGTAGCGGCCAGTGAGCTATGTCACGACCCATGCAACCACAACTAGGTGAGTACAACTAGGTGAGTACACACACACACACACACACACACACATATATATATATATATATATATATATATATATATATATATATATATATATATGTATATATATATATATATATATATATATATATATATATATATGATAGCAATGAGAGTTTACTTTATGCTTAGAGACAAGCTAGCCTACGTCCTTAATAATCCTGGGACACTTCAAATAAACTTACCTTATTTGTAAACACATTTGTTTTGAAAACTACTCACATTGTGTGTGTGTATGTATGTGTGTGTGTGTGTGTGTGTGTGTGTATGTGTGTGTGTGTGTGTGTGTGTGTGTGTGTGTGTGTGTGTGTGTGTGTGTGTGTGTGTGTGTTTTCAAACAACTTACCTAGTATTGTCAAACTCTTCTTCTTTCTCCTGGATGCGTCTATCAATCTCCTGCCGTACTTGACTGAGCTCCAACTGAGCTCGGAGCACCTTGTTCTCCTCTTGTTCCAGCGCAGCCTCAGCCTCTTCAAGTGCAGCTTGCAATTCTTCCTTCTCGATCTGCAGCCGCTTAGCATTCTTCTGAATCTCATGAAGAGATCGACCACCTTCTCCAATCTGATCCATCAAGTCCTTAATTTCATCGGCCAGGTTCTTGTTCTCTCTTCGGACGGTATCGAGCTGGTCAAGGTTTTCTTCGTATGCAGCCTTTACGCGGAAGAGCTCAGTGGAGTAATTACGGCACTCCTTTTGAGAACCATCGAGTTCAGCCGCGAGATCGTCAACCTTCATCTTCCATTCTGAAATAATCCTGTCGAAGTTCTTTTGTTTCTTTTCTGCAGCATTTGCTAAGGTGTGAGCACGCTCAACCTGGATCTGTATATCCTCGAGCTCGGTAGACAGGCGTTGTTTGCTCTTTTCTAAATTCATATTTTTAATGTTTAGTTGCTCTATCTGTTGCTCGGCTTCATCAAGACGAGCAGCAAGCTTCAAGCGAGCAGCTTCCAGCTCGTCAGCTCGAGCAACACCCTCAGATTCGTATTTAGCCCGCCACATTTGGGCTTCAGCATTAGCTTTGGATAGCTGGCGTTGTAAGTCAGCTTTACCTTCACTCTCTTCGTCAAGCTGTTCTCGCAGACCGTCAATGTCGTGTTCCAGGTTACGGAACTTCCCGAGAAGTGTACCTCGTTCCTGTGAATAGTTTATATCAGAAACATTAGTAGAATACTCACTGGGAAAGAATTTCTTATGCAACAGAGGAAAATTCCTATAAATTTTAGCTTGAGTGCGGCTAAATTTGTCAGTGTACTAAATTAGTTTATAGAACTTGGAATCATTGAAACCCGTGAAATAACTTGGTACTGCCTCTTCTGAGTGGCTTCAAATTTTCAGCCCTGGTTTATTTTGGTATTTTTACTCAAAAATAATGGATTTTTAGTCAAAATATTTTAATTTTAGTGATAAGCAGGAAATAGTACGAAAAATCGTATATTATCATCAGCTTCGATTAAAAGTGTGATAATCTAAATATTTTAGCTGAAACATTAATGCACAATTATTGTCATCTATATAATGACAGCTGTGATAGTAAAATACTATAACTTCATCTGCACTCACCATCTGCCCTCACCCTGCTCTCACCCTGCCCTCATCCTGCACTCACCCTGCCCTCACCCTGCTCTCACCCTGCACTCACCCTGCTCTCCTCATCTGCAAGCTTCCTAGTGTCTTCCAGCTGATTTGTGAGAGAAAGCTTTATTTTTGATAGTTGTCCATTGTGGCTCTCTGCTTCCTCCACCTGACGCAAGAGGTCAGCATTCTCCACCGCCAGTTTCTTCTTGGCAGCATCGAAATCATTGAGTGTTCGGTTGGCTTCGTCAAGCTTAGCCTGGAGCTCGGTCATCTGGTGCTGTATCTGCTTGTTTGTCTTCTCAGCTACGGCCTGAATAGTAAGGACCAATTATTAATCCGTCTTAGACAACATTCCTTCATTTAATTGAGACCTAAACAGCGGCTAAGCGATACACTGCGAACACACTGATAGCGTACAGTGTCAGTCAAAGGTTCACGACTATACACTGATGTATATAAACTTGGCTGCCCATCTATATTTGTTTCTGTAAACTTTATACACCTACTAAATAGATTGAAGGCATACTGAAACTTAATGTAAGTTTATCCTGTTTATCCTGCTTGTGTAAATGTACGTAGCAAGACACATAAATAATTTATCTCTCGTAACACGAGCGATAAATTATTTGTGTATTTTTCGACCTTCATAATAGATGTCAAGAAGCTGCGCGAATAATGGGATAAGGAGTGAGCCGCAGGGGCGCTGACCCCTGGAACACCCTCCAGGCAGACTCGACCGAAACACTACAGACTTGCCAAGTGGTGCAACTTGACAACTCACCATGCTGTATCACTGTGGCAAAATACAACTACAATCAGCCAGATTTTGTCTCCAAACTGTATCCATAATAAAAATTGGCATAACTTTACCAGATGTTGACGTATTTCTTACACTATCATTAAAGAGTTAGATATTAAATGTACGTGTAATAATTCATAACTAGAATTACTGATAATATGTTAGGTACACAAGTGCAACTAATGTGACATTTTATTGTAGCAACGTTTCGCTCTCTAGGAGCTTTATCAAGCCATTACGGCTTGACATTAGTTGCACTTGTGTTCTTTCACCTAACAATTCACAACCAGCAGATAATGTGTTTTGTTAGGTCAAATATCTCGTTCACATAAAGACAATAAAATCACCTTATCCCGTGTGAGGCCGTCCATGGCAGACTTAGCATCATCAGCGTCACGCTTAAGACTGTCCTTATCTTTCTCCATCCTGAAAAATTCAAGTGTTCACACACATAGTTTATAATTTCCATCTCTGCTCGGAAATAAATATTAATAACACCAACTATTACAATAATAGCTGTATTCAGGATACAAATTATTAACTTATTTACAGATTAAGTAATTTATTAGCCGATGAAATTTATTGAGAGTTTGGCTGAGTTACTTTAAGGAGAGTTTAGTGAGGGTTTAGCTGTGTGTGCTTTACTGAAGGTTTACAGAATCAGTTTACTGACAGAACTGAAAAGATAAGCAAGGAAAGAGTACAACTTCCTACGAAAATCATTTACCTGGCTTTCATCTTGTTTAGATGATCAATTTGCTCAGACATTTCAGCCACGGCATCGTTGTGTTTCTTGCGTAGACTAGCCAGTGCAGATTCATGTTGAATATTAGACTCTTCCAGGTCGCGGCGAAGTTTAATAAGCTCAGCCTCCCGCTTTTTATTCAGGTCTATCTGAGCAGCAGTAGCACCACCAGCTTCGTCTAGACGCTCCCCCAGCTCTTCGAGTTCACGAGCAAGGTGAGTCTTGGATTTCTCTGCCTTAGCGCGAGCTTGTCGCTCGTGTTCCACCTCTTCTTCTAGCTCTTCGATTCGGGATTGCAATTCCTTGACTTGTCTCTGAACCTTAACAACACAGCCTTGTTCTTCTTCCAGCTTGTTGGCAAGCGAAGATATTTCCTTGTCTTTGCGCTGGATCGTCTGTTCCAGCTCTTTGTGATTGCGCTCCAAATCTGCAACAGACTCTTGGGTCAGTTTCAGGTCGCCCTCGACTTTCCGCTTGGCTTTTTCAATTTCAGAACGAAGTTTCTTTTCCCGATCGAGGGAGTCCTCGAGCTCGTCAAGAGTTTGTTCAAGCTTAGTTTTCACCTTATTTAAGTGGTTGCACTTGTCTTCAATACCCTGAAGATCCTCGGTGGTCTTCTGATTGCACTCCTGAAGGTGCTTCTTCTCCTTGTTGATTTTGTTGATAAGCTCATCCTGATGGGCAATTTCATCGTTGAGATTGCGGATTTGGTGATCTTTAGTTGCTTTATCTTGCTCTGATTTCTGAATGGTGAGTTCAAGGTCTTCGATGTCTTTTTTTAAACTAGTGATTTCCTGCTCAACCTTTCTCTTGCCCTGGAAAAGTTGGTTTCGCGCCTCCTCTTCCTGTTGTAAACGCTCAGTAGTTTCCTGGTGGAGAGGAATACTTGATGAAAAAAGATTCTTGTGCCAGAGACACCAATGGATTTAATATATATATATATATATATATATATATATATATATATATATATATATATATATATATATATATATATATATATATATATAATAAAAACCTGATAGCATTGACAGTATACTTTATGCTTAGAGACAAGCTAGCCTACGTCCTCAGTAATCCTGGGACACTTCAAATAAAGTTACTTTATTTGTAAACACATTTGTTTTGAAAACTACTCACATTGAGCTGAGCTTCAAGATCTGCCTTCTGGCTCTGTAGCTTGGCTTGTTTGTCCAGGAATTCAGACACGTTACCCTTGGTTGATTCAAGAGCAACCAAGAGGTTATTCTTTTCTTCGAGGAGGGCAAGGTTGGCAGCCTCGAGTTCAATGCGAAGTTTGGCCTCACGTTCATAGTCTTCTAGGGCCTTGGCAGCCTTCTCCTCGAGGGCGCGGATTTCATCCTCGACGCGGGTGACATTGAGCAGTGGCTTCACCTTCTGCCACATGCGGTACCATGCCCAATTGCGGAGCTTCATGAATTTTCTGATATTTCGCTGAACAATACAGAGAGCAACGCGCTGCTCCTGAAGTTTCTTGAAGGCCTTGCGGCTCCTGAAGCCACGGATAAATGCCTGTAACCAGGAGAGAACCTTGGCCAGACGGTCGTCACGGATCTCCTCCAAGCTACCCAGGACTCCCGCACGGAAGAACACCTGTCGCCACAGGAAAACATATTAAACGCAGAGAAGTTGTGAATTATTACTACTTGTAACTTGTCTGAGTGTCGTATAAGCAAATATCTCTTGGGTAACAGGGATTCGAACTCGGGTTCTGGCATGATCAGACCGTCAATTTAGTCCTCTGCACCACAGAGGGCCATAAGTCTTCCCTGACCTTAGTTATATTATACATGTTATAGAATTCATTAAAAACATTACATCATAATTTAGAAAGACGGAAAAACAAATTCGTTGGATCTGAAACAATATAAAAGAACCATTTTTTTTGGTCTGTGTATAGTTGTCTCTGGAGACTTAAACAATGGCAATTAGTTTCTCACATTAGAGGTCAATAAAATACATTCCAAACATTGAAGTAGTGCATTATTAATAAATAAAAAAATAAAAAAATAAAAGTAAATAATGAAACATATAACCACATCTAAATCTATTGTTAGGGAAGTTGTATTAGGTAAATGGTCCAGAGAACCGACAAGTTGATAAATTAGACTCATATGCAACACTTGGGTATCTTTATTGAGGAAACGTTTCGCCCCACAGTGGCTTCATCAGTCCAGTAGAAAGGAGAATGGTGAAGATCAGAAGGGGTTTGAGGTAATCAATCCCTCAGCCTGGAGTTGATGTAATCAGTCCATCAAGATTAATGGACTGATTACCTCAAACCCCCTTCTGATCTTCACCATTCTCCTTTCTATTGGACTGATGAAGCCACTGTGTGGCGAAACGTTTCCACAATACAGATACCCAAGTGTTGCACATGTGTCTAATTTATCAAGCTGTATTAGAGAAGTTTAGTCCAATAACTGGGTCGCCAATAACTGGGTCGCCAATAACTGGGTCCCCAATAACTGGGTCTTCAGAAATAAAAATTAGAAAATTCATTAAACTGAGGAAACAAAAATTTATAAAACAACATGTGGAGAAAATTTTGAGACTGTGAGTCACATTCAGTATTAGTTTTGAATTTGTAAATTAAGACTTTGCAAAAGAAAGGCACAAAAGCAGAATGGACACTTTGTTAAAGACAACGTTTAACTTAGTAACTAACCTTTTGTCAAGGCCATAGAGAATACGAGTAAAACGTGGGAATATATAGTCGGAGTGAGGAAACTAGAAGTGTGGGTGAGCTGAACTGTGAAGGTCAAGTCGGGGAGTGTGCCCATCCAGAGGGATATATTGCAAACTGAATGTCCCTTAATCACTGTATCTGTATGATGGTGTGTAAACAAATAAATATTTGTATAAAGTTCAGGACATTTATTAAATGCCCTGAACTGTAAATGCCTTTTACGTCTCATGTCGGTATCACCATACTATTTTCTGTACGATGGTGTTCGGTGAGGACGATTAAAGTTGATACTAATGTCCTCTGGTTGGATTATGTTTTTTCAATGGCTGTTGAGTTAACGATTAATCATTAGTGTTTTCATCTCCCGTCTATCCAGACCAGACCTGTCTTTTAGAGTGGGACAAGAACCTTGCCTCATAAACTACAGTGTTAGCAGGAAGCAGAGTCTCCGTGGCATCGTGAAAAAACATTGCGTTAATATACGCACTGTAGTCACCTCTGGCAAGGTTTGGAAGTTACCACTGGAAGAATTGAAAGTTTGTGCTGAAGCGTATAGTCTACAGTGTACACTATACGCTGTCCTTGCAAAGACTGTTGGAATAGTGTAGACTCTACACTATATTCCAACAGTCTTTGTAAGGACAGTGATAAACCAGAGATTAGCTCCTTTCTACATTAGCCTTTGGAACCCCTATAGCCTTCCTAATGTTCCCAGCGGACATTCATACACAACGAAGAAATATATATATCACATTCAGTGATACAAACAATATTTTCATCTTCGACAATATTCTTCTGAGGACTAACTGTAAACTTGTAGTTCTATGAATAACTAAAGTATAATGAACACTTCATTGCTCAAAAATAACTCGCATGGACACACAAACTCGACTCCCTTCTTGGATCCTCTCCAGCAGATGTTGTATGTTTCAACACATCACTGGAAGGACATAGTCCCACCACCAGATGTTAGTATTAACCTCAATCATCACTCACCAATGGCATCATCTTATTGATACAGGTATAAAGGAATTTCCAGCCTAACAAATCCATTTTACAGTCGTTCATATGTTCATGTCACTCGCAATTCTATGTTCCTCAACCTGCCTATATATTCTCAAGTTTCCTGTGCACTGTATATACATGAAAAACCTTAGTCACAGAGGTAAACACTGTCTTTGTTTCTTTGTTTTGCAACTAGTCGGAATATTATACTTGGTATGTACAAATTAACAATAGGTTGAACAGTGGGTTATAAAAAAAATACATAGAAAACTGTTCCAAAGAGCTGTCAGCCCTTATTACCGTACCGCCTGACAGTCTTATCAGGTGTCTTTAACGTGGTCGTTGGGACATCTCTGTGAAGACCACAGTCCTGCTGCTAATGGAACACTGGTTATTACCTGCTGTACAATCACTACAACCATCCACATTACTGCTGTACACTCACACTACAACCATCCACATTACTGTTGTACACTCACACTACAACCATCCACATTACTGCTGTACACTCACTACAACCATCCACATTACTACTGTACACTCACACTACAACCATCCACATTACTGCTGTACACTCACACTACAACCATCCACATTACTACTGTACACTCACACTACAACCATCCACATTACTGTTGTACACTCACACTACAACCATTCACATTACTACTGTACACTCACACTACAACCATCCACATTACTGCTGTACACTCACACTACAACCATCCACATTACTGCTGTACACTCACACTACAACCATCCACATTACTGTTGTACACTCACACTACAACCATCCACATTACTACTGTATACTCACACTACAACCATCCACATTACTGCTGTACACTCACACTACAACCATCCACATTACTGCTGTACACTCACACTACAACCATCCACATTACTGCTGTACACTCACACTACAACCATCCACATTACTACTGTACACTCACACTACAACCATCCACATTACTGTTGTACACTCACACTACAACCATCCACATTACTGCTGTACACTCACTACAACCATCCACATTACTACTGTACACTCACACTACAACCATCCACATTACTACTGTACACTCACACTACAACCATCCACATTACTACTGTACACTCACACTACAACCATCCACATTACTACTGTACACTCACACTACAACCATCCACATTACTGCTGTACACTCACACTACAACCATCCACATTACTACTGTACACTCACACTACAACAATCCACATTACTGTTGTACACTCACACTACAACCATCCACATTACTGCTGTACACTCACACTACAACCATCCACATTACTGTTGTACACTCACACTACAACCATCCACATTACTGCTGTACACTCACACTACAACCATCCACATTACTACTGTACACTCACACTACAACCATCCACAACAAATATTACAATATCTTAATAATTTTCATACCAGTTGAAGACGCAAGTAAGATGTATATCACTGCAAAAACACACGAACAGAGAAGCACTACAGTAGGTCTTCTGGCCCGTGTTTGGCAGCTCTCAAACCCAGCCCTTCTTACTCATATATTTATCTTACCTACTTTGTAGTTGATAAAGACCCACAAGCAACACTTAGAAATATTATTTACGAGAATTTTCCAATTGCTGCGTGTATGCCTTTATCAAGAACTGGTCGGCATTTCCAAACCATCTACTCTTATAATTTGGGTAACCTATTTTTGAAACTACCCAAATTGTCAGATTCTATAATGCTATTTGGTAGATTCTTCCACTCATCTACAACTCTGTTGGTAAACCAGATCTCTTCTATATCACTTCTAAATATGAATTTATTTCTGGTTACATATCCTCGCATCAGGTGACCGCGATGACTCTCCAAGCACTAGGCTGCATTGATCACTCTTCCTAAGTAGTCCTGAAACCCGGTACTTTCTCACATGATTACATTAACAATTGTGTAATACGTCACATACACCCGTATGAAATATTTTTAAAAATTGTAGTTGCTTGAACTTCAGCCCTAATGTAAGTACATATCCCTGTGTATAGTGCAAACCATCGCAGACAGGCGATTATAACAATGCAAGACAAGCCACGGGGATGGGTGGAAATCTTTAGCTCAAGTACTTTCACACTTCTCAGTGCGTCATCAGGAGATATACAATGTTGCAAGGCAGCAACTAAAGGATTGAGGGGAAGTTTTTTCAGAGAGTAGCGCAGCGCGGGTTGACTGTCAACCCGCGCTGCGCTACTCAGGTATGCTTGTGTGTGGCAGGTGGATGGTGTCCCGGAACCCCTATATCAATAAATGGATATAAAACCCAACACATCTCACTAAGTGTCTTTCCGGTGCTGACCTTCGTCATGGCCTCTAGGGTCAGTATCTTACAACTGGTAAGATCGTCATGCAAGAGTAAACCACTAATGAAGATAACACGTTCGTGAGGCGCATAAATATATTTTCTACAAACAAAATGGATATCGTAACTATAATATTCTAATGAGAGAGATAAATACTTGGCACAGTAGTTTGAGACTAAGGAAGCTGGCAATAGTTTGGCCCAGGTAACCAGTGTTCTTAAACAGTGCCGTCCTTACGTTTTTATTAATACAACTGTTGTACTATTGAGTTAATGTATTGTGGATGACTACTAGACTTAATGATGCTAGGTGACACGTGTCACAGTGGGACCCCACTCTTAATATAATACAGATGACTGAAAGAGATGGTGATGCTAGGTGACACGTGTCACAGTGGGACCCCACTCTTAATAAAATACAGATGACTGAAAGAGATGGTGATGCTAGGTGACACGTGTCACAGTGGGACCCCACTCTTAATAAAATACAGATGACTGAAAGAGATGGTGATGCTAGGTGACACGTGTCACAGTGGGACCCCACTCTTAATATAATACAGATGACTGAAAGAGATGGTGATGCTAGGTGACACGTGTCACAGTGGGACCCCACTCTTAATATAATACAGATGACTGAAAGAGATGGTGATGCTAGGTGAAACATACCTTAGTGTGACCCAGACGATATGATTCCTTATTCAGTTCAATGGTCTCTAAACAAACTTTCGCTGCTTCCTTTTCAGTCGAGGCCTCGGTCATAGCTTTAGAAGCTAAAATGCAGTATCTTTTAATTAAACAGAAAACAAATGATTAGCATTTACTTCTGGTGGAATATAATTATCACTTATTTATTTTGAGATTAAAAGATTACTTTACCAAGATAAAGCACCAAAAGGCGCAGTTATGTATCACTAAATTTTACACGTGAGTTAAAGTCAGGTGTCTGGTTTTTACTCTCCACGAGAATAGGGAACCACAGAGTAGGATGTCTTACTAATTTTTAATAGTTGTTTTAATCATATTATCTTTGTTATTACTATTTCAGTCGTGGGTAGGTGTGCAGAACAATTGGTGTTCTTACCGGTGCTTGAAGTCAGGGTACATCATCCTGTTGGGGAAGCCTTTGCGACAGATCCTGATGCCCTCAAGTACACCGTTACAGGTCAGCTGATGCATGATCAGAGCCGCGTCAGTCACACCTGGGAAATGAAATGGAAACACGAAATATTTTTATATCGTATCTTAGGTCACTGCTGTGTGGAGCTCAGGGGTAGGTCAAATTATACATACAATCTTTTAATTACTCTTGTTTCAGTCATCATGTATGGACCATTTATTGAGAAGTGTTTATCACACTGATGTTTCAGACACACCTTGGTAACTGATACCATCCTAGTGTTTGCTGACCTGCCCTTTAAATTACTGAGGATTCAACATCGTTAATATCTATATACAAGTAACTTGCTACAATTAGTTGTTATGTCTACATACCAGGTGACTTGGTCTCGTTGGGAACGATGCAACGGATGAAATGAGGTGAGGTGGCATTGAGAGTCCTCATCAAGTTACCCAGCTGCTCCTGTATATACACAAAATAACCATCAAACCTTACTAATATCCATCAAACCTTACTAATAAAAATATATTTTCTTTTATTTTCAATGGTTATGATGTACGAGGCTGATGCTGAAAACATAACGTTATATCTACATGCATATATATACACAAATAGGTAAACATTTTCAAGTAATGGACGTGCCTCTAGCTATATTTACTAAAATAAGATTCCTAACACTACCTCAGGTAATGCTAGAAAGTGTGCTTACTGTAGGTAAGAAAGTGTCTTTTAAAACAGTTTATGCACTCTCCCCTTTCTTTTGACTTGTATCACTCACTTCTATGACATCCGACTTCATTTTATTCATTAAATTAATAATATTGTTATTTTCTTAAAATCCGCACTACAATTTATCGTCAAAATTTCTTTATGTTTATGTTTAAATGCATAATGAAAGTGGAGTAGCTTATCTCTTGTTTTCGCAAATGTAGCAACATTCTACTCTACTGGGTAGGAATGAAGTACACTTATCCGGTAGAAATGGAAATTGTAAATAAAACATTACAGGTTTAGGAGCCGTTAAGAAATAACCAGGAGAGTAAAAAATCCAAATACATACCCTGTATCCAGAAGACACAGTCGAAAACCCACCAGACTTCTTACCACGACCACCTGGAAGAAATTAGAAACACCTCTGTCATGTTGATTCTCTAAGAACAGCAAATCGCTCTATGACCACAACATACACCTTTATAGCCTCTCAAGAGAAAATTAAAAAAAAAAAAAAACCTGAAGTCCCAGTATTCTCTTCTCTGAGATTATGAACTATCACATTACCAGAATTTTTTGATGTGCTAGACCGCTTGCTTCTTGACAGTC
Source organism: Cherax destructor (assembly GCA_009830355.1). Taxonomy (NCBI): domain Eukaryota; kingdom Metazoa; phylum Arthropoda; class Malacostraca; order Decapoda; family Parastacidae; genus Cherax; species Cherax destructor. The sequence goes on from WNWK01004678.1 coordinate 80,804, forward strand.
TCAACAGACACTCTGTGGAGAGAAAAAAAACCCTGAGCACTATGAAAATTTCAAGTAATTTGTATATACAAACACTTATTGGTCATGCACAAGACACGAAACTTCACTATCTGTAGCTTTGTTACCAACATTTCTCAAATAAAATAAATAAGAAGCTATTCGTATATACTTACAACCTTTCCCAGCATCAGCACCACCAGACTGGCCTGGATGATCTGAGAAGACCTCAACAGCGAGAGCATTGGTGGCTTTCTTGAGCTGGTCGACGACGGTGTCGTTGAGGGGATCCTTGTTCTTCTCCAGCCAGCCAGACAAGTTGTAGGGCACCGTACCAGCGTAGTGAACGATGGCGAAGTGGGCTTCAGCCTGCCCGGGCTTCGCAGGCTTGGGCTTGATGAAGTTGGGTGACTTGCCAAGATGATTCGCCTTCAGCTTCTCCTCGAAGGATTTGTCAGTTGCCTTAGGGAACATAGACTCTTCTTCGAGGATTGAGAGGAGACCTAGAGGCTGTTTGTCAGTAAAACATAATAAGATATAGGCATATTAAGATGACTATATTTTAGTATGCATAAACATAATAAAATGTAGGCATATTGATGGCACAAAATATCACGTCAACATATGCAATGTATATCACGACGAAATATGCAATATTTATCACAGCAAAACATACAATATATATCAATGCAAACCATGCGATGTATATTACGGTAAGACAAACCATGTGATGATGTCACCCTCATAAACTTTTTACAGCAATTTTGTTTAAGATGTATTCATTAATTTACGAACGAATTTATAAGCCATACTTACTCAGAAATGTTAATGTGCTGTAATTTAAATCAAATGTGTACAGTCTTGGTAAGATTTGTTGTGTAACTTGAAAGTGTTTAACATAAATATTACTTAACTTGAAAGTGTTTAACATAAATATTACTCTAGCGTGGAGATTGAATTTACCCAGTTGCAAAACGGTGATATAAGATAACATTTACAACTAACCTAGAAATTAGAAATTAAAACTGCACATCACAGCCAGTCACTAGCGATTCTATAATGGCCCAAGGCGGACCGAAACGTCGCCCAGATTTAATACATAATTTACAGACTACTCTCGAATTATTTTAGTACCGATACTGCGACTTTCATTATTTCAAGATGAGGTTATGGGAGTCAGATCATTTATTTTATTTCTAGGACTCGGTGTCATAATATATGAGGCAAGAGAAGCATGAGGCTCCAAGAAGGACTATCTAGGGTGTTGAGGTGAGCTGGTAGCAGCAGCAGGAAGGTTTAATCTGCCTCACTTGCTTCGTTCTGCACCATCAAGTGTGCACGAATAAGTCTATAAAACACCATGTTGGGCAGACTCGATTTGAATCTAAAATTAATATTATTCTGTAGATTATCTTCCTGAACCTTTAACTGTAAAGTACATTATCTACCATACGTGTTTTGGTCTCTCAGTCCCTTTAGTAGGGGGGGGGGGGAGTGGTGCCTAGTGTTGGTGCAAGGCTCTTGATTCAAAGAACTGGAGGCTACCCTTGCCTTTTGATCAAACCTTCCCACTACCCAGGTGCTGTGTGACTTGCGGTTTTAGCGCATCCCTAATTATTAAAATATTAATTTGTGTTTCAGTATAAGTACAGTTGTTTGTTACCTTCTTAACTGCTGAGTGCAGGACTGAACTCAGAGAAGCATCAAAGATACTGCCCTCGTTTGTACTCTTCCTCGAGGGTTAATAAGTACTTGAAGAACTGCTAATTTTCTTTGGTGAGAGAGGAGCAAGCTGGTGTTTACCTCTGCCGAGGAATGATTGAGACAGGTGAGCACTAATTGACAGCCTATGTTACACGGTTGCTACTGGGGAAAGGGATGGAGGCTGATATGGGAAGTAGCTTATAACCTGTTCCACTAAGCTTTTCACATTTACTTTTAAATAATGGCTTATGTTGCACTACGCTATTTCCTCATAGTTTACAGCCTGTTTCACTAAGCTGTTTACATTTGCTTGTGGGCGGAGGGATGGAGAGGGTCAGGGGGAAAGTAGTTTATAGCTTGTTTGACTAGGCTGTTTATATATTCTTGGGCAAGAGATGGAGGGAGAGGGGATGAAAAAGCAGTTTACAGCCTGTGCTTCACTATTCTTATTTGCTTGTTAAGGGGAAGGGATAAATGGGAAATGCTCATAATAGAAAGTTTTTTCTTTCATCTTATGAATAGGAACTCAGTTTTCCTAGCATTGAGGAGGCAGAAAGTAAAGGGTATTATAGGGAGGCAGAAAGTATGTTGTTTTTAGGGGCAGAAAGTAACAGGTAATGCTGAGGGGTAGAAAGTAACAGGTAATGCTGAGGGGTAGAAAGTAACAGGTAATGCTGAGGGGTAGAAAGTAACAGGTAATTATGAGGGGTAGAGAATAACAGGTAATGCTTAGGGATAGAAAGTAACAGGTAATCCTGAGGGGTAGAGAGTAACAGGTATTGTGGAAGACGAAGATATTAACAGTAGGTGTTCCTCGCCTGTAAAATAAATACATGTCCACAATCAGTTAGCCTCTAAATAAAGTTAAACATGCAATATATAGGAGAGGGGAAGCAATACAGTCACTTATAAAAAGAAGTATACTGTCAAAACAAGCATTCAGCCAAAGAATATGGTATATTTCCAGGTAATTCTTTATGAGCAGAATTTATACCCTTTTATATTGTACACCAAACATGCTGTGGGGGACTGGGAAACACTACAAAATATACAAAAAATACTTTAAATTAAAATTAACAAAATGTTTTCGAGGTGATAATGTAGAAAATAAATAACTTAAGTACTTTTGATTTTTTGCAATTTAGTAAAGTTAAGATTTTACCATCAATCTATAGTCTGTTATTATTTAATTATGCTAATATGCAAGTTAAAAAACACTTGCAACATCTTTCCACATTATCATATATATATATATATATATATATATATATATATATATATATATATATATATATATATATATGGAGTTGTCACAGTTGCTTTTGCTGATGACACTGTGCTTTTGGGAGATTCTGAAGAGAAGCTGCAGAGGTTGGTGGATGAATTTGGTAGGGTGTGTAAAAGAAGAAAATTGAAAGTGAATATAGGAAAGAGTAAGGTGATGAGAATAACAAAAAGAATAGGTGACGAAAATTGGATATCAGATTGGAGGGAGAGAGTATGGAGGAGGTGAATGTATTCAGATATTTGGGAGTGGACATGTCGGCGGATGGGTCTATGAAGGATGAGGTGAATCATAGAATTGATGAGGGGAAAAGGGTGAGTGGAGCACTTCGGAGTCTGTGGAGACAAAGAACCTTGTCCATGGAAGTAAAGAGGGGAATGTATGAGAGTATAGTTATACCAACGCTCTTATATGGGTGTGAAGCATGGGTGATGAATGTTGCAACGAGGAGAAGGCTGGAGGCAGTGGAGATGTCATGTCTGAGGTCAATGTGTGGTGTGAATATAATGCAGAGAATTCGGAGTTTGGAAATTAGGAGGAGGTGCAGGATTACCAAAACGATTGTCCAGAGAGCTGAGGAGGGGTTGTTGAGGTGGTTTGGACATGTAGAGAGAATGGAACGAGACAGAGTGACTTCGAGAGTGTATAAATCTGTAGTGGAGGGAAGGCGGGGTAGGGGTCGGCCTAGGAAAGGTTGGAGGGAGGGGTAAAGGAAGTTTTGTGTGCGAGGGGCTTGGACTTCCAGCAAGCATGTGTGAGCGTATTTGATAGGAGTGAATGGAGGCATATGGTTTTTAATACTTGACGTGCTGTTGGAGTGTGAGCAAAGTAACATTTATGAAGGGATTCAGGGGAAAACCCGGCAGGCCGGACTTGAGTTCTGGAGATGGGAAGTACAGTGCCGGCACTCTGAAGGAGGGTGTAAATGTTGCAGTTTTATAACTGTAGTGTAAAGCACCCTTCTGGCAAGACAGTGATGGAGTGAATGATGATGAAAGTTTTTCTTTTCGGGCCACCCTGCCTTGGTGGGAATCGGCCGATGTGTTAATAAAAATAAAAAAAATAAAATATATATATATATATATATATATATATATATATATATATATATATATATATATATATTAAAACAGTTGGTGTCTCAGTTATTTCTGTATCCAGTATTGGATGTAACTACAGTATTGTGAGAAGGCAAATCGTAGGCATGTTCTCGTACGGGAGACTTCAATTATGGAGGAATTCTCAGATCTGTAAGAGAAGGGAAGGTAGGGTAAACCAAACTTTATAACTACAACACCAAACAGATGGGGATATTGTCGCAATAACTGCAGTGGTGGGGAGGTCAACCCTGGTAGTAACTGCAATACCGGAAGGAGATATATTTTTAAAAAGTTACCATTACATGTAAGGTTTATCATTGTGGTGTAAACCTCAATATTTTAGGGGTAGTATACAATCTCAAGCACACAGGAAAGATGAATATAGGTGCATTGCCTTTTCGAAGAGCTCGATGCAGGCCTGAAGATCCATACCAAAGTCCACGAAGGTCCAGTCAATACCTTCCCTCTTGTACTCCTCCTGCTCCAGCACAAACATGTGATGGTTGAAGAACTGCTGCAGCTTCTCGTTACAGAAGTTGATACAGATCTGCTCGAAGCCGTTGAACTGTTGAGGTTAAGAACGTTTAATGTCATGGTTAAAAATTATGAATAAAAACTAGGCACAAAATATGGTTCTTTATCATATGTGATCAATTAAAATGTCAGACAATACCATTTTGGCTGGATGACGAGTGAGGATAGTAGGCTGTTACTAACGTCAAATATTTCGAAGCCAGCAATATCGAGCACACCGATGAAACAATGGCGTTTGAGGCCGGTCTCAAGTGTGATGTTGCACTTTTTGACTAAGAATTTAAAAACCCGGTCGAACAGGGCTTTAGAGAGAGCCCCGACCGAGTAGGACACTTGATTCACGTTTCTTCCTTGGGTTACAAATTCGGCCCCGACTTTAATCTTGGGCTTGCACAAGTTCTTGTAAAGGTCCATTCCATCAACGCCAAGCAACTTTCCAACAGTCTCGCCAACCTAAACCAGATAACCAGAGTTAGCTGCAGTAACACTGAAGAAGACTTGATTCAGGGTTAGCAATCCAGGATAATCAAAGGAAATCAATTAGTTTAGCTTATTTTCAAGGGGATCGTTGTGTCCACTTCCCCATAATGAGACTCATAATAGCCAGGAACCACCCAGGTACCTATTTCTGCTAGGTGAATAGAGGTAACTCGTACAAGGAAACAAGAGAAACGTCTCCAGCAGCCCCAGAATCGAACCCAGAGCCGTCGCTTTTTGAGCTGAAGGCGCTACTACGCCACACGAATTTCGTTTTTGATATACGCAGTATAAAAACATAAAATTTTGTACTCAGGGAAAGTAACGCAGTTACTGGTAATTACAAGTAATGAAGTGTACATTACCTCAGTGCCGTCGGGCTCGGCCTGCTCCTCGCGACCCCGCTGCTTGAACTTCATCTCACCCATGTGCATGACGGCGGCTGTCACCTTGTATACATTCTCCTTCTCTTCTCTTGAGAAACCAAGAATATCGAAAGCTTCCTAGCAGAAAATATAAAAGCAAATTCTCTTGAAAAATTGTCTTTTTTTCTCCATCTTCGAAATTACTTTACGATCTTCTCACTTTTGAAAGCCAGTTCAAACGTGAAAAAAAAACCTAATCATTTGAAATTAAAAAACTTATTACTATATTGCATATTTATTCTTAAATTTAAGCCAAAGCTCAGATGAAAAAATTACTTTCACAGTAAATACGAGAACAGTTACCCCATTTTTTCAACTACTTGTATATGAACATCTTTGTATCATGTCACAATAAAATATTATTATTATTATTATTAAAATGACTGTCTTACATCAGTGAACTGCATCTCTTCTTTGTCGTCTATGGAGGCTACTGTCACTTTACCCTGAGACACATAGTGGTAGTCGTAGATGTCGTTGCTCAGGAGGCACGTTGCTGAACACATCAATACAATGTATTACCCAGTGGCGGTTTCCAATTTATGAAATAAAATATGTTTTAGATGGATATGATACCTGTGCAACGCATTATATATAATTTCTGCAACATGAGTATTGTGGAGAGGGGATTCAGTTGATTACAGTCTGCTCTTATTTACAGCCTGGCTTCTCCACTCTGAATTTTCAGAGGCTGTTTAGTAAATCAACTTAGATGATATTAGGTAAATGGACACATGCAACTAATGTGACATTTTACTGTGGCAATGTTTCGCTCTCCAGGAACTTTGTCAAGCCGTTACGACTGGAGAGCGAAACGTTGCCACAATAAAATGTCACATTAGTTACATCCGTGTCCATTTACCTAACATTTTGTAGGTAATTCTACCATTATTACCAATTTAGATGATCATGACCGTGAAGATGCCCAGTTGTCGATATATTAATAAAATAACGACAACTGTATGAAACGCACACTCACTTAAAACAATACTGTAAGGTATTTATATAACAATATTCGCACAAAATTTATCTGAAGTAAAATTAATGAGACGCTGCAAAAAAAGTAGATACTTACGCTTAATCCAAGGTACGTGATCAGACATTAGTTGATAGAAGATATGGTAGGAACGCTCAGCAGGTTGCTGGGAGATAACACGAGCCTTCTCCAGCAGGTAGACCTCAATGTCACCTCCAGACAGCTTGCCAGAAGGCATGAAGTGAATGCGGATGAATTTACCCTGTGTGACAGCAAAACGTTAAGTTAAAGATTAAGATACATGTGCAACAGTTGGGTGTCTTTATTGATGAAACATGTAGCCTACACAGTAGGCTTCTTCTGAAATGGAGATGATCTCGTCCCCAGGCTGAGGGACTAACCGCCTCAAATACTTTCTCCTCCGAGGTTGATGGATTGATTACATCTTTATTTCATTACTACACTTATTGCCTCTGTATTTGACTGCAGGAGCCTACTGTGTAGGAGAAACATTTCATTAATAAAGATACCCAATTGTTGCACATGTGTCTTAATCATCAACTTGTCAGTATTTTATAACATTTTCAACAAAACGTTAAGCCAGTGTGTTACTTGAATGTTGCACTGCTCACCGCAGTGAAGACACTTTGCAGAAGAGGCTTTTATTGGGACAGTTTTACTCTGAGTAGAGCGTGAACCTCTAGGGAGGTTCCTTGACGAGGGTGAGGGGCTCTTGATCTAGGGAATTGGATCTGTGCTTCAGTTCCCTGAAGTGAGCCTGATTGCCTTCCATCCCCCCCACAGGTACTGTATAATTCCTACAGGTTTAGCTCTCCCCACAATAATAATAATCCACAGAGCAAAACCTTGTTTCAATACAAGCTTGCTGGGCAAAATGTCTTCACAAGTCAGTGACTTGTATTAAGAGTACTGACGTCTTATTACCACACTACTAAAACTAGATTGTGTATGCTATACCGACATTTATTTTCTAAATGATTATTAACCGAAGATCGATGAGAATTACCAGGATACTGATACACTTACGAAGCGGGAGGAGTTGTCGTTACGGGTGGTCTTGGCGTTACCGAAGGCCTCCAGGATAGGGTTGGTCTGGATGATCTGGTCCTCCAGGTTCTGACGTCCATAGCAAAGATAAGAACTAGTTTATCACACGTAAAACTAAGTTATGGATTATCTTAAAGAAAAATTATTAACATATCTCTATAGAATTATTTACATTATAAACCCCAGAACAATGTATGTACATAACTGTGAAGACTCAAGTTTCATTACGAAGCTATATAAGTGCAATTAAATGGTTTATAAATGTTTTCATTTACTGATCTATGACGGTATAAGCAAGTAAAACAAATATTAACTTTTAACTTTAAGCTAATAAGTATTTTGATTTAAATAGAAATTGACTCGTTGTTGACGCGGGTGAGTTTTATCGCAGTAGGATGCAAGTGAATTAGTTAGTATCATTGGTGCTGTACTACCTGCTTCTTCTCTGTCTCCTTCTTCTTGGCGGTGGCGCCGACGTTGGCGAAGTAGGAGAGCACCTTCTTGGTGTTCTCAGTCTTACCAGCACCAGACTCACCACTGTCGAGGCAGGGAAGGACACATCATTATTATAATTTGCTTATACTATATATATATATATATATATATATATATATATATATATATATATATATATATATTTTTTTTTTTTTTAACACATCGGCCGATTCCCACCAAGGCAGGGTGGCCCGAAAAAGAAAAACTTTCATCATCATTCACTCCATCACTGTCTTGCCAGAAGGGTGCTTTACACTACAGTTATAAAACTGCAACATTAACACCTCCTTCAGAGTGCCGGCACTGTACTTCCCATCTCCAGAACTCAAGTCCGGCCTGCCGGTTTCCTGAATCCCTTCATAAATGTTACTTTGCTCACACTCCAACAGCACGTCAAGTATTAAAAACCATATGCCTCCATTCACTCCTATCAAATACGCTCACACATGCTTGCTGGAAGTCCAAGCCCTCGCACACAAAACTTCCTTTACCCCTCCCTCCAACCTTTCCTAGGCCGACCCCTACCCCGCCTTCCCTCCACTACAGATTTATACACTCTCGAAGTCACTCTGTCTCGTTCCATTCTCTCTACATGTCCAAACCACCTCAACAACCCCTCCTCAGCTCTCTGAACAATCGTTTTGGTAATCCCGCACCTCCTCCTAATTTCCAAACTCCGAATTCTCTGCATTATATTCACACCACACATTGACCTCAGACATGACATCTCCACTGCCTCCAGCCTTCTCCTCGTTGCAACATTCATCACCCATGCTTCACACCCATATAAGAGCGTTGGTATAACTATACTCTCATACATTCCCTCTTTACTTCCATGGACAAGGTTCTTTGTCTCCACAGACTCCGAAGTGCTCCACTCACCCTTTTCCCTCATCAATTCTATGATTCACCTCATCCTTCATAGACCCATCCGCCGACATGTCCACTCCCAAATATCTGAATACATTCACCTCCTCCATACTCTCTCCCTCCAATCTGATATCCAATCTTTCGTCACCTATTCTTTTGTTATCCTCATCACCTTACTCTTTCCTATATTCACTTTCAATTTTCTTCTTTTACACACCCTACCAAATTCATCCACCAACCTCTGCAGCTTCTCTTCAGAATCTCCCAAAAGCACAGTGTCATCAGCAAAAGCAACTGTGACAACTCCCACTTTGTATTTGCTTCTTTATCTTTTAGCCCAACACCTCTTGCCAAGACCCTCGCATTCACTTCTCTTACAACCCCATCTATAAATATATTGAACAACCACGGTGACATCACACATCCTTGTCTAAGGCCCACTTTTACTGGGAAATAGTCCCCTTCCCTCCTACACACTCTAACCTGAGCCTCACTATCCTCATAAAAACTCTTCACTGCTTTCAGTAACCTTCCTCCTATTCCATACACCTGCAACATCTGCCACATTGCCCCCTATCTACCCTATCATACGCCTTTTCCAAATCCATAAATGCCACAAAAACATCTTTACCCTTATCCAAATACTGTTCACCTATATGTTTCACTGTAAACACTTGGTCTACACACCCCTACCTTTCCTAAAGCCCCTTGTTCATCTGCTATCCTGCTTTCTGTTTTACTCTTAATTCTTTCAATAATAACTCTACCATACACTTTACCAGGTACACTCAACAGACTTATTCCCCTATAATTTTTGCACTCTCTTTTGTCCCTTTGCCTTTATACAAAGGAACAATACACGCTCTCTGCCAATCCCTAGGTACCTTACCCTCTTCCATACATTTATTAAATAATAGCACCAACCACTCCAAAATTATATCCCCACCTGCTTTAACATTTCTATCTTTATCCCATCAATCCCAGCTGCCTTACCCCTTTCATTCTACCCACTGCCTCACGAACTTCCCTACACCCACAACTGGCTCTTCCACACTCCTACAAGATGTTATTCCTCCTTGCCCTACACACGAAATCACAGCTTCCTGTCTTCATCAACATTTAACAAATCCTCAAAATATTCTCTCCATCTTCCCGATACCTCTAACTCTCCATTTAATAACTCTCCTCTCCTATTTTTAACTGTCAAATCCATTTGTTCTCTAGGCTTCCTCAACTTATTAATCTCATTCCAAAACTTTTTCTTATTTTCAACAAAATTTGCTGATAACATCTCACCCACTCTCTCATCTGCTCTCTTTTTACATTGCTTCACCACTCTTTTAACCTCTCTTTTCTCTCCATATACTCTTCCCTCCTTGCATCACTTCTACTTTGTAAAAACCTCTCATATGCTAACTTTTTCTCCCTTACTACTCTCTTTACATCATCATTCCACCAATCGCTCCTCTTCCCTCCTGCACCCACTCGCCTGTAACCACAAACTTCTGCTGAACACTCTAACACTACATTTTAAATCTACCCCATACATTTTCGACCCCATTGCCTACACTCTCACTAGCCCATCTATCCTCCAATAGTTGTTTATATCTTACCCTAACTGCCTCCTCTTTTAGTTTATAAACCTTCACCTCTCTTTTACTTACTGATTCTATTTTCCTTGTATCCCATCTACCTTTTACTCCCACTGTAGCTATAACTAAAAAGTGATCTGATATATCTGTAGCCCTCTATAAACATGTACATCCTGAAGTCTACTCAACAGTCTTTTATCTACCAATACATAGTCCAACAAACTACTGTCATTACGCCCTACATCATATCTTGTATACTTATTTATCCTCTTTTCTTAAAATATGTATTACCTATAACTAAACCCCTTTCTATACAAAGTTCAATCAAAGGGCTCCCATTATCATTTACACCTGGCACCCCAAACTTACCTACTACACCCTCTCTGCATGTTTCTCCCACTTTAGCATTTAGGTCCCCTACCACAATTACTCTCTCATTTGGTTCAAAAGTTCCTATACATTCGCTTAACATCTCCCAAAATCTCTCTCTCTCCTCTACACTCCTCTCTTCTCCAGGTGCATACACGCTTATTATGACCCACTTTTCGCATCCGACCCTTATTTTAATCCACATAATCCTTGAATTTACACATTTATATTCCCTCTTTTCCTTCCATAACTGATCCTTCAACATTATTGCTACCCCTTCCTTAGCTCTAACTCTCTCAGATACTCCTGACTTAATCCCATTTATTTCTCCCCACTGAAACTCGCCTACCCCCTTCAGCTTTGTTTCGCTTAGGGCCAGGACATCCAACTTCTTTTCATTCATAATATCGGCAATCATCTCTTTCTTATCATCCGCACTACATCCACGCACATTCAGACACCCCAATTTTATAAAGTTTTTCTTCTTCTCGTTTTTAGTAGATTTGTACAGGAGAAGGGGTTACTAGCCCATTGCTCCCGGCATCTTAGTCGCCTCATACGACACGCATGGCTTACGGAGGAAAGATTCTTTTCCACTTCCCCATGGACAATAGAGAAAATAAAAAGAACAAGAGCTATTAAGAAAAAGAAGAAAAACCTAGATGTGTGTATGTATATATATGCATGTGTATGCCAGTGTAGTGTGACCTAAAGTGTAAGTAGAAGTAGCTAGATATACCTGTTATCCAGCGTGTTTATGAGACAGAAAAAGACACCAGCAATCCTACCATCATGTAAAACAGTTTCAGGTTTCTGTTTCACAGTCACCTGGCAGGACAGTAGTACCTCCCTGGGTGGTTGCTGTCTACCAACCTACTACCTATATATATATATATATATATATATATTGTGTGTGTGTGTGTGTGTGTGTGTGTGTGTGTGTGTGTGTGTGTGTGTGTGTGTGTGTGTGTGTGTGTGTGTGTGTGTGTTGTGTGTGTGTATGTGTGTGTGTGTGTGTGTGTGTGTGTGTGTGTGTGTGATGTGTGTGTGTGTACTCACCTATTTGTACTCACCTATTTGTGGTTGCAGGGGTCGATTCATAGCTCCTGGCCCCGCCTCTTCACTGATTGCTACTAGGTCCTCTCTCTCCCTGCTCCATGAGCTTTATCAAACCTAGTCTTAAAACTATGTATGGTTCCTGCCTCCACTATGTCGCTTTCTAAGCTATTCCACTTCCTGACAACTCTATGACTGAAGAAATACTTCCTAACATCCCTTTGACTCATAGGAGTCTTCAACTTCCAATTGTGACCCCTTGTTTCTGTGTCCCCTCTCTGGAACATCTTGTCTCTGTCCACCTTATCTATTCCTCGCAGTATTTTATATGTCGTTATCATGTCTTCCCTAACCCTCCTGTCCTCTAGTGTCGTCAGGCCGATTTCCCTTAACCTTTCTTCGTTGGACAATCCCCTTAGCTCTGGGACTAGTCTTGTTGCAAACCTTTGCACTTTCTCTAATTTCTTGACGTGCTTGACCAGGTGTGGGTTCCAGACTGGTGCTGCATACTCCAGTATGGGCCTGACGTATATGGTGTACAGAGTCTTGAATGATTCCTTAGTGAGGTATTGGAACGCTATTCTTAGGTTTGCCAGCCGCCCGTATGCTGCAGCAGTTATCTGATTGATGTGTGCCTCAGGAGATGTGCTCGGTATTATACTCACCCCAAGATCTTTTTCTTTGAGTGAGGTTTGCAGTCTTTGGCCACCTAGACTATACTCTGTCTGCGGTCTTCTTTGCCCTTCCCCGATATTCATGACTTTACATTTGGCAGGGTTAAATTCAAGGAGCCAGTTACTGGACCAGGCTTGTAGCCTGTCCAGGTCTCTTTGTAGTCCTGCCTGATCCTCGACTGATTTGATTCTTCTCATTAACTTCACATCATCTGCAAACAGGGACACTTCTGAGTCTATCCCTTCCGTTATGTCATTCACATATACCAAAAACAGTACAGGTCCTAGGACTGACCCTTGTGGAACTCCACTCGTCACAGGTGCCCACTCTGACATCTCGTCACGTACCATGACTCGTTGTTGCCTCCCTGTCAGATATTCTCTGATCCATTGCAGTGCTTTTCCTGTTACGTGTGCCTGATCCTCTAGCTTTTGCATTAACCTCTTGTGAGGAACTGTGTCGAACGCCTTCTGTGTGTGTGTGTGTGTGTGTGTGTGTGTGTGTGTGTGTGTGTGTGTGTGTGTGTGTGTGTGTGTGTGTGTGTACACCAGGAGATTTTCACAAAACACAAAATGACGAGAAAAGTTGCGTGCGCTAGGAAGTGAAGTAAACGGTTAGGAGAACTGAAGTAAAGTTGGGAGAGAGAGGAGTAAATGTGAAGGAACGTCAAGAAGACCAAACAAGCAGTAACTCACGTAATAAGCATAGACTGGTTCTCGCCAACTGAAAAGAAGAGAAAACAGAACATTTAGCTTTCAGTAATTTAACATTTATCTCACACATTTTCAACAACAGTTGCTATAAATTCCCAAAGTATGCAGAGGAGGTCTAGTACTTACGTTGCAGCATAGCCATGTAGGCACCGTCAGATATGGCGAAAATGTGGGGAGGCACCTCATTTCGCCTCTTGCCCTGGTAGATCTTGACCACACGGTTGGTGTAGATGGGGTAGCGCTTGTAGGGGTTGACAGCGATACAGAAGAGACCAGAGTAGGTGTAGATGAGCTTAGCGACGTAACGAGTCTTCAGGTTGTAGAGGACAGAGGCGTCGTTAAGGTAGGTCAAGTTGGACATATCTTCACACTTTTCATACTTGGGAGGGTTGACCTGAGCCACGAGATCCTTCTTGAAGTTCTTTGTCTCACCTTTAGCATAAACAGTAACTAGGTCTCCTTTCGTGCCATGAATCTCCCCTTCGACGAAGCCTTCTTTTTCGTCAGGTATCCAGCAGGACTTCTTGGCATCGTAAGGTTTGGTTTGGTCTACCCTTTTCTGTTCCATGGAGACGAACAAAAACTCAGTGGGATCCGGGTCAGGACCCGTGCTCTTCACGATGTGCCCTGGCATGTTGGTGATGGAGAGTTACAAGCTGCTGCTCTAGTCACACTCACAGATAATGGCTCTGAATTTACCTGAAAAGAAGCAATCACTTTTAACAAAATCGTTTTTATTCTTTAGGTGATTGTAAATTTGATAACATAAAAAAGGACAGAATTAAATTTTGATATACTAGTCTGTGCACGGGGCAGCCTTGTAGAATAGAATAGAATGATGCGATATTTTTTTAAAGAGCCAAAGCCATTTTACTGCGGCGAAGCTATAAAAGGCGGGAAGTGGTCAAGCAGAGACAACAAAGATCTACAGTTGTAACTTGAAATGGCAAGGGAAAAAATAAAAAAGATGAACTCTAAAAAAAAATATATTTAGCACATATTTCCAATATTTATGGTTTCTTGTTTTACACATTGCTCCGCCAACTTGACTCATGTCCTAGCATTGCTGTGTTGTGCAAATTAGTCATCGTTATTCTTTTAACAAACATTCTCCATTTTTCATGTTATTGAATTAGGAGAATTCTCTTGGCCGAGAGACGAGAATTTTGCACCCTCTCACCAGGTTATTTGGAATAACTCATATTATAATAATGATAATAAACAAAATGGTACACAGTTGTTAGTAACAAGTGAGATACGAAACAAGGCAACACTCTTGCAGCTGCAGAACATTTCTATATTTTTTCTTATTGTATCATAACCTCTGAAGACAATGTTTATTAAGCTTAGTGGCCTATGCTAAGTAGGTTGTAGCACAATACACGTAAAAACCTCTAAGGATAACTGTGATTGTACCATTGTACACCTCTGAAGATGACGTTGTTCAATGGTGTTACCCACGAGCTGGTTTAGAAACACCAGAAGCACTTGTGTTGTCACGGGGTCCCCACGAGTGTTTTCCTCGGCGGGTACACCCACCCACTACATCGTCTCTCTCGTATCGCATCCTAGGTAAAATGCTTAGTAGGAGATACTCACTAACTAAACTCTGTCTTGTGTTTTCGATAGGTATATCATATTTACGTCCCAAGCAAGCAAGATACTAAACTTTGAGCTATTTACAGCACAAAGTTTCTTAATCTGTTCTGGATAACTCAAGGCTGCGTTGGCACAGCAATGCTTCTTTGGGATAAGTGAAGGCTGCTTTGGGACACGTAAAAGCTGCTTTGGAACTTGTCAACACTGCTTTGGGAGACATCGAGGTTGCTTTCGGTAAGATGGTCTTTTGTTCTCAAGTTCCAACAGGTTAGTTAAGTACACAGGTGCGCGAACAAAGCACACGGAGAGAGTGGAGTGTGTTTACTTACAGTAACCTTCCTTGCACAGGAACGAGAGCACACCACTAACGTTATCACCGTATAGAGGGCACCTGAGGGCAGGTAGTAGGTGCTGCCTCCTCATATACCAACCCATCATGGCAGTGGGAGGCAAGGGGTGGGTAAGAAATGTATATTAATAGATGTGGGTTGACAGTATGGGAGCCGGCCCTTCATAAACGCTCCCCTGTAGATCATATTACCAGCGGTCTCTGAGTATCAGAGTCCCCATCCAAGCTTCTGGTGACTGACAACGTACCTCCGTATGACTAGTAATGAGCATGCTCATTTTTTAAGGAGAAAAGATCTCTTAAGTCGGTCCAGCCGTGGAATACCGAATGTTGTCACTCATATTATTGCTTATACTGTGTATGTATATGTCCTGTGTTAGGCAGGTCATAATGCAACCCTGTTCACACACAAGGCGGTATTACATACGCTTTTGAAGGATCACGTATTTCTGTTGATCTGCAATATTCCACAACGCTCCATGTGCCGTAGTCAGGGAGCTGGTTGGTGATCTTCCCTGACAGATGTTTCAGCTCACAAAGATCTGGTTGGTAAACTTCCCTGGCAGGTGCCACAATAAAAGCTTGTCTTGCAGCTGTTTCTTTACTTCACCCTTTTTTATTAAGTCTTCCCATTCACCCACCCTTTTTTCAAAGTCTTCCATTGAACCATCTTTATTATGGTCTCCTATTCATCAACCTCAGTGAAATCTACCCATTCACACATCAAGCCTTTCCATTCACCCTGTCAAACACACTCCCAACCACCCACCCTCCTCCATCATGCTCTCGATGCAAAACCTCCGCCCACTCCCATCCTCCATACACCACTCCCACGTCAACCACTCTCCTAAACTCAATTCAGTCTCCTCCTCCCCACCTAAAGCGCCACCTTCATTACTTGAAGTTTCTATGACTGTTATTGAGGCAGTGAAGGTCGTGTTTGTTTTGACCAGAAGTCGTGCCAGGCTGTCAGGTCCCTATACCTCACGTTACAATGTACCATGGGTATATGTTGGGTCCGTATACCTAACGTCACAATGTATCAGGGTATGTGTTGGTTCCTATACATTGCTGTTGTTTACTGTTGTTCCTAGCGTGGTATTCCTCACAATAAGGTTAACCTCAAGGAATTATCTTCCTCCTTCCCGGTGCTTACCGGTACTCCTAGCGTGGTATTCCTCACAATAGGTCAACTTTCTGGACTCTTTCCAACTTTGTTATTTTGGCACCGTGGTGCCAGAGTGCCTCGGGATTCCTGGCCAGCGGCAGCTACCCACACTTGACAAAACCCACCAACCATTGTAATGTGTTAACCGCAAATACCTAAAAATGTTTGGACTAGTGTACTAGGTTAAAAGCCTATCGACTACACACTTTTCACCTTAACGTGTCAGTAAGGATCAGGAAGCAGGTTTCCATTTCTCACTAGTATGAGCGGAGGTTATTAGTACCTCCCTGGAAGATTGCTGCCTACCAACCCACCACCTATAGACTCCTTCACTGACTACATAAATACAAAAGCGTGCCAGATGTGTCAGTAGTATTAGCAGTATCGGTTACGTCTTGGCAAGACTCTCCCTCACAAAAAAGGGCGCACCTTTCAAGAGGGTTTTTATCAGAGAGCAATAAGCGTGGGGCAGTTAATTGTTACTTAATGGATCATTATATTTAGTGTTGTGATATTTGGAGGTTAAATACTGGGCGTGTTCAGAGGATGAACCAGCATAGTGTACAGATATGTTCCTACACCTTTCATCACATTATCGAATATATATATATATATATATATATATATATATATATATATATATATATATATATATATATATATATATATATATATATATATATATATGTCGTGCCTAATAGGTAAAACTGATCAATTAGCAAGAACTCATTTAAAATTAAGTAATTTCTAAAATTTTCTTATACGTTTAAATATATATTTTTTTCGTTTATGTTAATGTAAAAATTAATAATTTTGTACCAAAAGAACCTTAGAAAACTTACCTAACCTTATTATAACAAGCGCAATTTAATTTAACCTAATCCAACTAAATATATTTTAGATAAGTTTACAATACTTTAATAATAAACAAATACATACAATGAAATATATTTTTTTTCGTTAGGTTCACAATGATTTTTGCTTACAAAAATTTTCGCTTGCCTTATTCGGCAAGACGAGCGTTGCTATTTAAGCCAAAATTGCAAGTTTTACCTAATCGGCACGACATATATATATATATATATATATATATATATATATATATATATATATATATATATATATATATATATATATATATATATATATATATATATATATATACATATATATATATATATACATATGTGTGTGTGTGTGTGTGTGTGTGTGTGTGTGTGTGTGTGTGTGAACAGGATAGACTGGAGGCTCGAACCACCATGGTGCCGAGAGCTGAGAGGCCCAGTGCTTTGTTTATTCATCTGTGAGGTGACTGGTGAAGGAAGGATCCCAAACATTACTCACTATATACCAGCCAAGTCACTTTAATGTGACTTGGCTGGTACATAAAGTGAGCCCGTCCACTGCGCTCATCTGAAGCCAGACTCAGCATGGTAATACTGTGTTTTTACTTACGTCAAGACGTCGGTGAAGAACATATGTCAAGACGTAAGAGAAGAAGATATTTTAAATAATAATTATAATATAACTAATAGAGTCGGTTTCCCTTTCATAGTTGACACTCTTTATGTTAGAGTTGGCAGACCTCGTGTGTGTGTACTCACCTAATTGTGGTTGCAGGGGTCGATTCATAGCTCCTGGCCCCGTGTGTGTGTATTAGACACATTCGCATCTTTCAGTTATTCAATAGTTGATTTAGTCTTTGTATGAGAATTAATTTCTGAGTGTATAACTCCATGGTATAACTCGTCTAGTTGTACTGATGCAGACTGTGTTGGTCTAGTTGTATTGAGCAACTGTGTTGGTCTAGTTGTATTGATGCAGCTGTGTTGGTCTAGTTGTACTGATGCAGCTGTGTTGGTCTAGTTGTATTGATGCAACTGTGTTGGTCTAGTTGTACTGATGCAACTGTGTTGGTCTAGTTGTATTGATACAACTGTGTTGGTCTAGTTGTATTGATGCAGCTGTGTTGGTCTAGTTGTATTGATACAACTGTGTTGGTCTAGTTGTATTGATGCAACTGTGTTGGTCTAGTTGTATTGATGCAACTGTGTTGGTCTAGTTGTACTGATGCAACTGTGTTGGTCTAGTTGTATTGATACAACTGTGTTGGTCTAGTTGTATTGATACAACTGTGTTGGTCTAGTTGAACTGATGCAACTGTGTTGGTCTAGTTGTATTGATGCAACTGTGTTGGTCTAGTTGTATTGATACAACTGTGTTGGTCTAGTTGTATTGATACAACTGTGTTGGTCTAGTTGAACTGATGCAACTGTGTTGGTCTAGTTGTATTGATACAACTGTGTTGGTCTAGTTGTATTGATGCAACTGTGTTGGTCTAGTTGTATTGATACAACTGTGTTGGTCTAGTTGTATTGATGCAACTGTGTTGGTCTAGTTGAACTGATGCAACTGTGTTGGTCTAGTTGTATTGATGCATTTTCCTGTGTTGGTCTAGTTGTATTGATGCAACTGTGTTGGTCTAGTTGTATTGATGCAACTGTGTTGGTCTAGTTGTATTGATGCAACTGTGTTGGTCTAGTTGTATTGATGCAACTGTGTTGGTCTAGTTTGTATTGATGACAACTGTGTTGGTCTAGTTGTATTGATACAACTGTGTTGGTCTAGTTGTATTGATGCAACTGTGTTGGTCTAGTTGTACTGATGCAACTGTGTTGGTCTAGTTGTATTGATGCAACTGTGTTGGTCTAGTTGTATTGATGCAACTGTGTTGGTCTAGTTGTATTGATGCAACTGTGTTGGTCTAGTTGTACTGATGCAACTGTGTTGGTCTAGTTGTACTGATGCAACTGTGTTGGTCTAGTTGTATTGATGCAACTGTGTTGGTCTAGTTGTATTGATGTAGCTGTGTTGGTCTAGTTGTACTGATGCAGCTGCTCTCATCTATCTGTATTCACCTACTATGCGCTCCTAGTTACATTCTACTCACCACCTGAAGCGTTACACCTGCATTTACTTCTGTTACTTATTTAAACTTCTCATTAGCACTGGTGTCTGATCGTTCGATTGTGTTCCCTGCAAAATAACATGTCTGTGGTCTGTCGATCTCCCTAAGCATCCTATATGTTGTGACTATGTCCCCTCTGATTCTTCTCTCTAGTGATAAGTGGTTTAATTTCTTTAGCCAGTCTCCTTGCCTAGCTGTCTTGCTCCTGAGACGAACCTTGCAGAAGGTAGATCTTTTTATGAGGTCTGGGACCTTCCTTGCACCATATTCATCTATTTGTGTATGTATACATTCTCTTAGTTATCAGTTACAGGGCAGCGTGAGGGACAGACCAAAGAAATACAAAGTTCAGACCAGGGCTGGGCCGGGCTGAGCAAGGCTGGGCAAGGAATGAGTGAGTATTTTGGTGGTAGGAGTGGAGAGCTGTGGCCCTAGTGTACAATTACAGTAGTCACTGCCAAGGTATGCCAGCTGCCGGGTTATTGCTGCCCTCCTTCACCAACACTCAGTTAGTTATCACCAGAAAGATATATATATATGAACCACATACTCGTGTTCTATACTCACGGACTTCTAAAAATCTTCCAGTTGCATTGGGATGCATTTAACAAAATGACAACCGTGTACAGACACACGGAAAACACGTTGATAAAAATAAAAACATTTCAGAGACAATACGAAATAATTTTAAGAGTTAGAAATATGAATTACAAAGAAAAGGGTGAGAGCACTAAAGTACCTGTGCTAGAAGACACATTAAAGTACATGTGCTAGAAGACAGGCATAACAAACCATGTGTAAAGTTATACGAGTATACATATACCCAGGGAAGTGTACTCACCTAATTGTGGTTGCAGGGGTCGATACTCAGCTCCTGGACCCGCCTCTTCACTGTCCGCTACTGGGTCCCTTCTCTCCCTGCTCCATGAGCTTTATCATACCTCGACTTAAAGCTATGTATGATTCCTGCCTCCACTACATCACTTGCTAGACTATTCCACTTCCTGACTACTCTATGGCTGAAGAAATACTTCCTAACATCCCTTTGACTCATCTGAGTCTTTGACTCATCTGAGTCTTGAACTTCCAATTGTGACCCCTTGTTTCTGTGTCCCCTCTCTGGAACATCCTGTCACTATCTACCTTGTCAATTTTCCCCAGTATTTTGTATGTCATTATCATGTCTCCTCTAACCCTCCTGTCCTCCAGTCTTGTCAGGCCGATTTCCCTTAACCTTTCGTCGTAGGACATTTCCCTGAGCTCTGGAACTAACCTTGTCGCAAACCTTTGCACTTTCTCTAATTTCTTGACGTGCTTGACCAGGTATGGGTTCCAAACTGGTGCTGCATACTCTAGTATGTCTCTGAGTCAGTGTGTATACACGGAGTTTGCATTATTGTCAAGTTGAAAGAATCATTGACTGGTGGTGTCAAGGTTATATGCAGGATTACTGACTCTCGTCTAGCTGACAGGTTTCAAAACCAGTAAACTACCCATCATAGGAGACGAGGATAGAGAGAAGTTGATTTAGCATTATATAGAGAAGGTAAATGCCTAAAAATGTTGCTTAGTAAAAATAAAAGCGTGTGGAAAAGATGAAGTAACATGATTATCGTAAGGTAGAATGGTTGAGGGTTGAGATGGAACTGTGCTGCAGGTAGGTAGTAGACTCGCTGTGCTGCTGCAGGTAGGTAGTAGACTCTCTGTGCTGCTGCAGGTAGGTAGTAGACTCGCTGTGCTGCTGCAGGTAGGTAGTAGACTCGCTGTGCTGCTGCAGGTAGGTAGTAGACTCGCCGGTATAATCGCCCGGCCCGGGACTTTTCCAAGAGGTGGCCCAGCCTTGGCTCCCTGTCGTGTGAGTGTCTCAGACCAATGTCTGCAATACGAGGAGATACAATGTGTGCTGCAACCACGAGGAGTCCACACACACACACACATAGTAGAGTTACAAGTGGAGGGGGAAGCAGGAAGGGCTGCACAAATGAAGCCAAACTACAAGAAAGGTGACTATATGGGCATGAGGAACTTCCTGCACAGAGTTCAGTGGGACAGAGAGATGGCAGGGAAGTCAGTAGACGAGATGATGGAATATATGACAACAATTTGCAAGGAAGCTGAGGAGAGGTTTATACCCAAGGGTAACAGGAGAAGCGAAAAAGACAGGATGAGCCCATGGTTCACCCAAAGGTGCAGGGAAGCCAAAACCAAGTGTGCAAGGGAATGGAAGAGGTACAGAAGGCAAAGAACCCCGGAGAATAAGGAGAGCAGTCGTAGAGCCAGAAATGAATATGCACAGATCAGAAGGGAGGCCCAAAGACAGTACGAGAATGACATAGCAGCGAAAGCCAAATCTGACCCAAAGCTGCTGTACAGCCACATCAGGAGGAGAACAACAGTCAAGGACCAGGTGATCAGGCTGAGGAAGGTAGGAGGGAGGTCACAAGAAATGACCGGGAAGTGTGTGAGGAGCTCAACATGAGATTCAAAGAGGTGTTCACAGAGGAGATAGAAGGGCCTCCAGAAAGGAGGAGAGGTAGGGTACACCATCAAGTGCTGGACACAATACACACAAATGAGGAGGAAGTGAAGAGGCTACTAAGCGAGCTAGATACTTCAAAGGCGATGGGGCCAGATAACATCTCTCCATGGGTCCTGAGAGAGGGCAGAGGAGCTATGTGTACCCCTAACAACGATCTTCAACACATCTATCGAAACAGGGCAACTACCTGAGGTTTGGAAGACAGCAAATGTAGTTCCAATTTTTAAAAAAGGAGACAGGAACGTAGCACTAAACTACAGACCAGTGTCACTGACATGTATTGTATGCAAGGTCATGGAGAAGATAGTCAGGAGAAGGGTGGTTGAGCACCTAGAAAGGAATGAGCTTATCAACGACGGCCAACACGGTTTCAGGGACGGGAAATCCTGTGTCACAAACCTACTGGAGTTCTACGACAGGGTGACAGCGATAAGGCAAGAGAGAGAGGGTGGGTAGATTGCATATTCTTGGATTGTAAGAAGGCGTTTGACACAGTTCCACACAAGAGATTAGTGCAGAAGCTGGAGGACCAGGCAGGGGTAACAGGGAAGGCACTACATTGGATCAGGGAATACCTGTCAGGAGACAGCAGCGAGTCATGGTACGTGGCGAGGTGTCAGAGTGGGCGCCGGTGACGAGCGGGGTTCCACAGGGGTCAGTCCTGGGACCAGTGCTGTTTCTGGTATTTGTGAACGACATGACGGAAGGAATAGACTCCGAAGTGTCCCTGTTTGCAGATGATGTGAAGTTGATGAGAAGAATTCAATCGGACGAGGACCAGGCAGAACTACAAAGGGATCTGGACAGCCTGCAAGCCTGGTCCAGCAACTGGCTCCTGGAGTTCAACCCCACCAAGTGCAAAGTCATGAAGATTGGGGAAGGGCAAAGAAGACCGCAGACGGAGTACAGCCTAGGGGGCCAGAGACTGCAAACCTCAATCAAGGAAAAGATCTTGGGGTGAGTATAACACCAGACACATCTCCTGAGGCGCACATCAACCAAATAACTGCTGCAGCATATGGGCGCCTAGCAAACCTAAGAACAGCATTCCGACATCTTAATAAAGAATCGTTCAGGACCCTGTACACTGTGTACGTTAGGCCCATATTGGAGTATGCAGCACCAGTTTGGAACCCACACCTAGCCAAGCATGTGAAGAAGCTCGAGAAAGTGCAAAGGTTTGCAACAAGACTAGTCCCGGAGCTAAGGGTATGTCCTACGAGGGAGGTTAAGGGAAATCGACCTGACGACACTGGAGGACAGGAGAGATAGGGAGACATGATAACAACATATAAGATACTGAGAGGAATTGACAAAGTGGACAGAGACAGAATGTTCCAGAGATGGGACACAACAACAAGGGGACACAGATGGAAGTTGAAGACTCAGATGAATCACAGAGATGTTAGGAAGTATTTCTTCAGTCACAGAGTTGTCGGGAAGTGGAATAGTTTAGGAAGCGATGTAGTGGATGCAGGCTCTATACATAGCTTTAAGCAGAGGTATGATAAAGCTTATGGCGCAGGGAGAGTGACCCAGTAGCGGCCAGTGAAGAGGCGGGGCCAGGAGCTTTGACTCGACCCCTGCAACCACAACTAGGTGAGTACAACTAGGTGAGTACACACACACACACACGTCAGGAAGTGGAATAGTTTGGGAAGCGATGTAGTGGAGGCAGGATCCATTCATAGCTTTAAGAAGAGGTATGATAAAGCTCATGGCGCAGGGAGAGTGACCTAGTGGCGGCCAGTGAAGAGGCGGGGCCAAGAGCTATGACTCGACCCCTGCAACCAGAACTAGGTGAGTACATGTGCGCTCGCGCAAGCAAGCAGTAAAGACAAAATAAACTGGATATTACCACAGCAGACTCCTTCAATATAAAAGATGCCGAGTAAAAGAGAGAGAGAGAGAGAGAGAGAGAGAGAGAGAGAGAGAGAGAGCACCAAGCACTAGACGAAAAAAGACACAGAGAAACCACAGCTTAACCAGGAATGCAGAGAAGCGAAAAAAAAGAGGAACAGCAGTAGCCTAATTGACACAAAATCACTCGGGTAAAACTCACCCAAAGTGTTCGAGCCTTTCTACCTCTCTCTCACCTTTCTAACTACCTTATCCTTCTTCAGTCCTTCCAATTTCCAATCTTGCCATCTAGGTTAGGTTAGCTAAGGTCTGTCAGTTAACAGGACAAGTGTTTTCTGACGCGGGTCTTAGTCATACGATAACCCGCAGCTGGAGCTTTTAGTCATCTGCCCGAGGCCTTCCACTGGCTTACCCCTCCACCCCTTTAAAATTATGGTTATAATCATCCTGTGTGTAAAATATCTAGTGAGGTATTGTGGTCGTGACATATGAGAGTGAAGCGAAAGGCTGTTAATTATTTTGTACTCTGGCAGGATTAATGGAGGCTTTTTTCTTTATCTTAATCAAGTAAGACGGCAGACAAATCCAACACCAGATACATCTGCCACAAGAACATGTTGCAACTGCCACCACAAGGACCAGTAGCAACGTCTGCCACAAGAACCTGTTGCAACTGCCACCACAAGGACCAGTAGCAACGTCTGCCACAAGAACCTGTTGCAACTGCCACCACAAGGACCAGTAGCAGCGTCTGCCACAAGAACCTCTTGCAACTGCCACCACAAGGACCAGTAGCAACATCTGCCACAAGAACATATTGCAGCTACCACCACAAGGACCAGTTGCACCATCTACCACAAGGACGTGTTGCAGCTACCACCACATGAACCAGTAACAACATCTACCACAAGGACGTGTTGCAGCTACCACCACATGAACCAGTAACAACATCTACCACTAGTACTTGTGCTTCAATTCTTGAAGGAAAAACAAAAAATTGACTTTCGAAAAAACTGCTTCAGACAATATTAAAACACTTTAATTTCAGAGAATGAGAAGTAATTTCAGAGAGAGAGAGAGAAGAGAGAGAATGCGGGGGGGAGAGGGGTTGCACCTCCCAACAATACCTGGTAATTCCCTAGCGTATTTCCCAGCAAGTCAGGAATATCTTGGCCCGGGCTTACGTAGTGTTGAAAGAACGCGAGGCTGAGAGCCGTCCAAGACACGACCGCTATTTTCCGTCTGTCTTCGTAAGGCTCTCAAAGGGTGCTTGGGGAGATATCTCGTATCCCAGAGTGCCTGGGAGATATCTCGTATCCCAGAGTGCCTGGGAGATATCTCGTATCCCAGAGTGCCTGGGAGATATCTCGTATCCCAGAGTGCCTGGGAGATATCTCGTATCCCAGAGTGCCTGGGAGATATCTCGTATCCCAGAGTGCCTGGGAGATATCTCGTATCCCAGAGTGCCTGGGAGATATCTCGTATCCCAGAGTGCCTGGGAGATATCTCGTATCCCAGAGTGCCTGGGAGATATCTCGTATCCCAGAGTGCCTGGGAGATATCTCGTATCCCAGAGTGCCTGGGAGATATCTCGTATCCCAGAGTGCCTGGGAGATATCTCGTATCCCAGAGTGCCTGGGAGATATCTCGTATCCCAGAGTGCCTGGGAGATATATCGTATCCCAGAGTGCCTGGGAGATATCTCGCATCCCAGAGTGCCTGGGAGATATCTCGCATCCCAGAGTGCCTGGGAGATATCTCGTATCCCAGAGTGCCTGGGAGACATCTCGTATCCCAACGCCCCTGCGGCCCGGTCTGTGACCAGGCCTCATGTTGGATCAGAGCCTGATCAACCAGGCTGTTACTGCTGGCCGCACGCAGTCCAACGTACGAATCACAGCCTGGCTGGTCAGGTACAGACTTTAGGTGCCTGTCCAGTGCCTGCTTGAAGACAGCCAGGGGTTTGTTGGTAATCCCCCTGATGTATGCTGGGAGGCAGTTGAACAGTCTTGGGCCCCTGACACTTATTGTGTTGTCTCTCAACGTGCTAGTGGCACCCCTGCTTTTCATTGGGGGAATGTTACATCGCCTGCCGAGTCTTTTGCTTTCGTAGGGAGTGACTCTCGTGTGCAGGTTTGGTACTAATCCCTCGAGAATTTTCCACGTGTATATAATAATGTATCTCTCCCGCCTGCGTTCTAGGGAGTACAGGTTTAGGAACTTCAAGCGTTCCCAGTAATTGAGGTGGTTTATCGCAGTTATGTGTGCCGTGAAGGTTCTCTGCACATTTTCTAGGTCAGCAATTTCACCTGCCTTGAAAGGTGCAGTTAGTGTGCAGTAATATTCCAGCCTAGATAGAACAAGCGACCTGAAAAGTGACAACATGGGCTTGGTATCCCTGGTTTTCAAGGTTCTTATTATCCATCCTGTCATTTTTCTAGCAGATGCGATTGCTACGGTGTTATGGTCCTTGAAGGTGAGATCCTCTGACATGATCACTCCCAGGTCTTTGACATTAGTTTTTCGCTCTATTGTGTGGTTGGAATTTGTTTTGTACTCCGATGAGATTTTAATTTCTTCACGTTTTCCATATCTGAGTAATTGAAATTTCTCATCATTGAACTTCATATTGTTTTTTGCAGCCCATTTAAAGATTTGGTTTATGTCTGCTTGGAGTCTTGCAGTGTCTTCAACGGTGGACACTGTCATACAGATTCGGGTGTCATCTGCAAAGGAAGACACGACACTGGCTTATATCCCTGTCTATGTCCGATATGAGGATGAGGAACAGGATGGGAGCGAGTACTGTGCCTTGTGGAACAGAGCTTTTCACTGTAGCCGCCTCAGACTTTACTCTGTTGACTACTATTCTTTGTGTTCTACTTGTTAGGAAATTATAGATCCGTCTACCAACTTTTCCTGTTATTCCTTTATCACGCATTTTGTGTGCTATTACACCATGGTCACACTTGTCAAAGGCTTTTGCAAAGTCTGTGTATATAACATCTGCATTTGTTTGTCTTCTAGAGCATCCAGTGTTTAATGACTCGTGTAGACGATTGACTTTGAAACCCCATTAACCAACCAGCTAAACGTAGTTTCACTTGACCCATTGTTTATAAAGGTTTCCGTCTCAGAGAGGCCAGAAACTTTCTTAGAAAAGTCCTGACAAAGCTGAGCCTAGATATACTAGTAGAAGGAGAAAAGAATAATTTACTGAGTATGCACTCAAGGTCTATCCTATGAACGCTTTCTACAAGGAAATACACCTTGTTGTTGGGGAAGGGCTCTTGATCCTAGTAATTGGGGCAGTCTTCCTCTTTCTTGAATCAAAGCAGATTGGTGGTGTGCCTTGTGACCCTCAGCTGCTTCCCCACGGTTGTTTTCACGAGCTGACACTCGGATAATACCTGCAATATTTCTGTATGGAATACTTTGAAAATTAAGTATTACTGAAATATTTCATGATTAAATTGTGCAGTGTTTGGTGCCACGGTGGTCATCAGGGTGCCACGGTGGTCATCAGGGTGCCACGGTGGTCATCAGGGTGCCACGGTGGTCATCAGGGTGCCACGGTGGTCATCAGGGTGCCACGGTGGTCGTCAGGTGCCACGGTGGTCATCATGGTGCCACGGTTGTCGTCAGGGTGCCACGGTTGTCGTTAGGGTGCCACGATGGTCGTCATGGTGCCACGGTTGTCGTCAGGGTGCCACGATGGTCGTCAGGGTGCCACGATGGTCGTCAGTGTGCCCTTCTTGACTGGTCAGTAGCGGGAGTGCCAGGGCCACGGAAATAAACTTAACAGACGGTGTGAAGCAATGCCTGGCGTGTGTGTGTGTGTGTGTGTGTGTGTGTGTCAGAGGCTATGTGTCAATACTGTGATATCACCTTACGTGGTGTGCAGGTGTTGGTACTCCTCACACCTGTCATCACGTGATGTGCAGGTGTTAGTACTCCTCACACCTGTCATCACTTGATGTGCAGGTGTTAGTACTCCTCACACCTGTCATCACTTGATGTGCAGGTGTTAGTACTCCTCACACCTGTCATCACTTGATGAGCAGGTGTTAGTACTCCTCACACCTGTCATCACGTGATGTGCAGGTGTTGGTACTCCTCACACCTGTCATCACGTGATGTGCAGGTGTTAGTACTCCTCACACCTGTCATCACTTGATGTGCAGGTGTTAGTACTCCTCACACCTGTCATCACTTGATGAGTATGTGTTAGTATCTCACATGTCATCACGTGATGTGCAGGTGTTAGTACTTCCACCTGTCATCACGTGATGTGCAGGTGTTAGTACTCTCACACTGTCATCACGTGATGTGCAGGTGTTAGTACTCCTCACACCTGTCATCACGTGATGTGCAGGTGTTAGTACTCCTCACACCTGTCATCACGTGATGTGCAGGTGTTAGTACTCCTCACACCTGTCATCACTTGATGTGCAGGTGTTAGTACTCCTCACACCTGTCATCACTTGATGTGCAGGTGTTACTACTCCTCACACCTGTCATCACATGATACACAGGTGTTAGTCAATATTCCACGTTCAGGATTTTGGTCATCTTGCTACGGTTGGTGTGTTTGGTCGACTACACTCTCACTGGGTTGGTGTTTGGTCGACTACACTCTCACTGGGTTGGTGTTTGGTCGACTACACTCTCACTGGGTTGGTGTTTGGTCGACTACACTCTCACTGGGTTGGTGTTTGGTCGACTACACTCTCACTGGGTTGGTGTGTTTGGTCGACTACACCTCACTGGTTGGTGTTGGTCGCTACACTCACGGTTGGTGTTTGGTCGACTACACTCTCACTGGGTTGGTGTTTGGTCGACTACACTCTCACTGGGTTGGTGTTTGGTCACTACACTCTCACTGGGTTGGGTGTTTGGTCGACTACACTCTCACTGGGTTGGTGTTTGGTCGACTACACTCTCACTGGGTTGGTGTGTTTGGTCGACTACACTCTCACTGGGTTGGTGTTTGGTCGACTACACTCTCACTGGGTTGGTGTGTTTGGTCGACTACACTCTCACTGGGTTGGTGTGTTTGGTCGACTACACTCTCACTGGGTTGGTGTGTTTGGTCGACTACACTCACACTGGGTTGGTGTGTTTGGTCGACTACACACTCACTGGGTTGGTGTTTGGTCGACTACACTCTCACTGGGTTGGTGTGTTGGTCGACTACACTCTCACTGGGTTGGTGTGTTTGGTCGACTACACTCTCACTGGGTTGGTGTGTTTGGTCGACTACACTCTCACTGGGTTGGTGTTTGGTCGACTACACTCTCACTGGGTTGGTGTTTGGTCGACTACACTCTCACTGGGTTGGTGTTTGGTCGACTACACTCTCACTGGGTTGGTGTGTTTGGTCGACTACACTCTCACTGGGTTGGTGTTTGGTCGACTACACTCTCACTGGGTTGGTGTGTTTGGTCGACTACACTCTCACTGGGTTGGTGTGTTTGGTCGACTACACTCTCACTGGGTTGGTGTGTTTGGTCGACTACACTCCACTGGGTTGGTGTGTTTGGTCGACTACACTCTCACTGGGTTGGTGTGTTTGGTCGACTACACTCTCACTGGGTTGGTGTGTTTGGTCGACTACACTCTCACTGGGTTGGTGTGTTTGGTCGACTACACTCTCACTGGGTTGGTGTGTTTGGTCGACTACACTCTCACTGGGTTGGTGTGTTTGGTCGACTACACTCTCACTGGGTTGGTGTGTTTGGTCGACTACACTCTCACTGGGTTGGTGTGTTTGGTCGACTACACTCTCACTGGGTTGGTGTGTTTGGTCGACTACACTCTCACTGGGTTGTGTGTTTGGTCGACTACACTCACTGGGTTGGTGTGTTTGGTCGACTACACTCTCACTGGGTTGGTGTGTTTGGTCGACTACACTCTCACTGGGTTGGTGTGTTTGGTCGACTACACTCTCACTGGGTTGGTGTGTTTGGTCGACTACACTCTCACTGGGTTGGTGTGTTTGGTCTACTACACTCTCACTGGGTTGGTGTGTTTGGTCTACTACACTCTCACTGGGTTGGTGTGTTTGGTCGACTACACTCTCACTGGGTTGGTGTGTTTGGTCGACTTCACTCTCACTGGGTTGGTTTTTGGTCGACTACACTCTCACTGGGTTGGTGTGTTTGGTCGACTACACTCTCACTGGGTTGGTGTGTTTGGTCGACTACACTCTCACTGGGTTGTTGTGTTTGGTCGACTACACTCTCACTGTTGTGTACCGGACACACACACACTCACGGATAACCCCACAGAGAAACAATCAGCACCACTGAGCTAGGACTCCCATTCAATATAACTTAATACACTGTCCTGCCTTTCGGAGTAAACACAAAATGAACGTCCAGCGTCTAGATCTACCTCGCCCCCAGCACACTCACTCTCACTGGCCACCTCGCTGAAAGTCCCAACTTTGATGCAGTCTCTCTCTCTTGAACTTTCGCAACTGAAACTAACCTCTTATACCAACTTTGATTTCAGCTTTATTTGCATTAACCCCCTACCCTCACTAACCCCTAACTTTGCACCCTCACTAACCCCTAACTTTGCACCCTCACTAACCCCTAACTTTGCACCCTCACTAACCCCTAACTTTGCACCCTCACTAACCCCTAACTTTGCACCCTCACTAACCCCTAACTTTGCACCCTCACTAACCCCTAACTTTGCACCCTCACTAACCCATAACTTTTCACCCTCACTAACCCCTAACTTGCACACCCCTTCCTCTCACTGTCTTAACCTCCCCGCAGTGCTCTATGACCCTTACAGGTTTAGCACTTCATTTAATTTTAATAATAATTATAATCAGAAATAATAACATTAATTATAACAGTAATTATAATTGATAATAATAATAATAATAATAATAATAATAATAATAATAATAATAATAATATGAATGAAGAGTGAATGCCTCAGCACGGAACTCCGTAAGCAGTCACACTATGCTCCTGGAGGAGGCCGTGAGGCAGTAGGCCTAACAGTAGACCCACGTCCTCGGGGGTGGGAGGGTTACGCATCCTCCGTTACACAAGAAAAAGGAACTGGATAAATAAAATGAAGATAACAGATTTATTCATTATGGAGTTATATAGGAATGTATAATAAAATAAATTTATTCTCTTACCTATATCTGTTACCTACATCAGCTCTCTCGCTCTCTCTCTCTCTCTCTCTCTCTCTCTCTCTCTCTCTCTCTCTCTCTCTCTCTCTCTCTCTCTCTCTCTCTCTCTTCTCTCTCTCTGGGTTTGAAAGGTAGTCATTCTACAATGGAATAATATTCTCTCAAATCCCTGACAATTAGTTTGACTGGACAGTTGACGCAGGATGGCAGGTGTTGCCCGACAGTATGGTCGAAACGTATTTGATGAAGCCCAGCGTTTCGTTACAGACAACGTTTCTCTCTTTGTGTACAGCTTTATCGAGTACTGACATGATAAAGTTTACCCTGAGGGGAAACATGACTTGATAAAGCTCTACACAGAGCCAAACATAACTTGATAAGGCTCTACAAAGTGAAACGTGACTTCTTAAAGCTCTACACGGAGCTAAATATGTCTTGATAAAGCTCTAACCCAGAGAGAAACGTTGCCTGTAATATACGGCACGTTTGGTGGGCACAAAACGTCTCTCTACCATCTAATAAGAATGACGGCAGCTTCTTGTGTAAGAGGGTGAGCTTCCAACACACTGACACATTCACCAACACTGACACATTCACCAACACTGACACATTCACCACCACTGACACATTCACCAACACTGACACATTCACCAACACTGACACATTCACCACCACTGACACATTCACCAACACTGACACATTCACCAACACTGACACATTCACCAACACTGACACATTCACCAACACTGACACATTCACCAACACTGACACGTTCACCAACACACACTCACGCCACCATTCTCACACACTCCCTCAGAGAATAACTTTCCCCAGCTCAGCCTCTTGATTCTCCTTATTTCAGAACTTATTTGCACTTGTGAAGTAGGCTGACAGCCTAACGAAATCAGCTTTCCGGTGATGGGGACTACACCAGGATGATGGGGAACATAATGCAGGCGTGATTGATCCCATTCTCGTCCGTGATTTTGTACGTGACAACCACGGACACCTGTTTGGGAGAGACAGAAAGGTAAGGCCAGGTATAAATACCAGGTGACTGGTGTTATGCAATACTGGAATACTTCTGGATCATTGATGTAAGGGGACGTATTATGCAATACGGGGATACCTTTCTCGAATTATTGAGGTACAGGAAACTGGTGCTATGCAATACGGGGATACCTTTCTGGGATCACGCAGCTACCAATAATAATAATAATAATAATAATTCAATTATGTTTGATACACTGATGTGTTTGTTCACGTAATCAACTGAGAATGATCATAACTAATATGAGAGGGTTGTAGAGAGCGCATGATACTGACTGCGGGGTACTCAGCGTAGACGGGCATTAAAGAACTGTACTTGTAGGTTTGCCCAGGTTGGATGGGACACGAGCCTTGCACCAGGAGAGGGCAGCCACTAGGACCCGGCCAAGGAAAGTCCACACCACCTATGTTTGCGTTGATGACGGTGTCCAGCTCAGTACCCTCGTGAGCTGCAAACAAAATACCGATCATTATTTAGTATCTACACCAAGAGAGGAAGAGTTTGTGGTTTGATTCCAGTGTGTGCCTCTATGTCCTCCCCCAGGATGCCACACACGACACTTGACTAACACATGGGTATCTATTTACTGCTAGGTAACAGGGACAGCAGGTGTTGGGGGACGTCCATACGTCTTTTCCCGCTCAGGATTTGACCCTAGAACCTAGGTACCTCTGTCCTCATATCTTAGCTGACCTCACATATTTGTGCAATATAATGTCACCATAACGTCTACATGCAATGATCAACAGTCCATTAAGATTTAGCACTATATGAAATAATAATAATAATAATAATAATAATAATAATAATAATAATAATAATAATAATAATAATAATAATAATAGCAGTTTTATAACTAGTGTAAGCGCGCCCCTGGCAAGACTGATGGAGTGACTGATGGTGAAAGTTTTTCTTTTTCAGGCCACCCTGCCTTGG
The DNA here is from genome assembly GCA_009830355.1 of Cherax destructor. Lineage (NCBI taxonomy): Eukaryota > Metazoa > Arthropoda > Malacostraca > Decapoda > Parastacidae > Cherax > Cherax destructor. The sequence goes on from WNWK01004678.1 coordinate 113,772, forward strand.
TGGGAGACGGCCGATGTGTTAATAAAAATAATAATAATATTATTATTATAGAATGATAATTACCTGGTATGAAGGTGATATTAACATGCTGAGAGCTGGGTCGCGGCACTATGCAAGGTGGTATGTCACAGTCGGTGATAGAGACCTCCAAGATCTCGGCGTCAGAACCTGTCAACCATAACCATATCTTAGTTAACTTTTACTGTACCTAATTAAAACTGTCTCCAGTGAGATCAGGAGAAAGTAGAGAGGGAAATTATAGTATTATACGTATGAATTATTAATAGTAGTAACACTTTTGTTTGTCCTTAGTGTATGGGTGACTTTGGCAGTTGTTTGCTACCGGTGATGGGCTGTTGATCAAAGAATTGTATCTCTTTTCCATTCTTGGATCCCACTTAACTGCCTCCCACCCCCAGGCACTGTATAACCCCTACGAGTCTATGCTTCCCCATAACAGTAATAATAAACGTGTCCTTCATCATTGTGTACGAGACTGTGAAATAATGTAAGGGTTTATTGACAATGGTTCAAGAAATGTCCAGATAACTCATTCATAATGATATGTTATCAACAAATGTAGCCAAGTATCCCAACTTTGCCCGTTGTAACTAACTGATTGTAATTATAACTTAGGCTACACAAGGTTGTGACGCAAGTTCCTGGACACATTGGTTGACTCTTTCTACTGTAGCCCTCAGGATGAATTCGGGGTGCATAGTAACACTAATAAATGTGTTTAAGATGAGTGTACAGAGGTGCTCACCACAGTCCTGGTAGAAGGTGGCAGCGGCCCATCCCTCCAGCACCAACACCAGCAACACCACCACCTGACGAGTCATAATGTATGCTAAGATGGATCCACACAAATACACAGAGGCCAATGATGGATGCTCACATCTCTCTCTCTCTTATATATATATCTCTCTGCTGATGACTAGGTAACAGATGACTCTCCCTTCCTCCCACCTCCCTCCCTATCTTCTTTTCTCCCCTTCCTTGATTTCTCCCTTCCTGTTTCCCTTCCTCCCTCCCAGTAAGATGTTGATAATCACTACACCTTAATGGAGAGCGAATTAAGAATGATTTTTAGTAGCTTCATTAATAATTTCCCTGCGTACAGGATGTGTGTGTGTGTGTGTGTGTGTGTGTGTGTGTGTGTGTGTGTGTGTGTGTACTTTAAACTTATTACTTCACCTCTGATAACAGTTCAAATTATTGTGGACCACAAGTGCACTTGGTGCTCCACACGTGCACCTGATGCACCACAAGTGCACCAGGTGCACCACACGTGCACCTGAACGGAGCTCTTGCATACATAATGATGGATGCTCACATAATAAATCTGTCCATCACCACTAATACAGTACCAGAGGGGTTCAAGGAGGCCAGAGTTACTCCTATCTTCAAGAAAAATAGTAGGTCTGATGTCAGCAACTATAGGCCTGTTAGTATACTCAGTGTAATATCCAAAATTCTAGAGAGGGCGGTGTACTGTCAAGTAGTTAAATATCTTAGTGACAACAACATTCTTCATAGTTACCAATCAGGCTTTAGGAGATCTTACTCAACCGACATCTCCCTAATTAATCTGATGGATTACATGAGAACTGAAATGTCGATAGGGAACCTCATAGGAATGGTAACTTTAGACTTGCAAAAGGCCTTCGATACTGTCAACCACAATTTATTATGTAAGAAACTTCAAGCTATCGGCATAAGTTCCATAGACTGGTTTAAGTCCTATCTTAGCAATAGGAAACAAATTGTCAAAATCAACAAAACAGAATCAGAACCACTGCCGATAGCATGTGGAGTTCCCCAAGGTAGTATTCTGGGTCCCTTATTATTCCTGTGTTATGTAAATGACATGCCCATCAGTGTCAAGTGCAAACTCCTACTGTATGCGGATGACAGTGCTCTGTTAGTGTCAGGTAAAGACCCACAAGATATAGCTAATGTATTAACACTGGAACTGGAGTCCTGCAGCAAATGGTTAGTAGACAACAAACTATCGTTACACCTCGGGAAAACAGAAGCCATACTCTTTGCCACGAAATATAAACTGAGAAAGGTAAATAATTTTAATGTCCGGTGTAATGGGGAATCCATCACTTCAGTTTCCTCAGTAAAATATCTGGGAATCCCCTTTGACCCATGCATGTCAGGAGAATTGATAGGGAACAGTGTAGTAAAGAAAGCGAATGCCAGACTGAAGTTCCTCTACAGACAAGCACAGTGTCTACCTACTGAGGCTCGCAGGACCCTATGTCTAGCCCTTATACAATGTCATATGGACTACGCTTGCTCTTCATGGTACTCTGTCTTGACAAAAAAACTGAAAGATAAGCTGCAAATCACCCAGAACAAAATGATAAGATTCATCCTGGACCTGGGCCCAAGAGAGCATGTAGGCCAGGATGAATTACAACAATTGGATATGCTGAATATTGAAGACAGAGTAAAACAACTTAAGTTGAATCAAGTTTATAAAATTGCTCACAAACAGTGTCCAGAATATCTTGCTGCCAATTTTGTCAGGGCTGGGAACCAAAGCAGTCATAGTACTAGGGGAAGAGAGCACAACTTTGTAGTACCCACAGTCAGTGGCCAGGCTTCAAACACCTTTTATTGTACAGCAATAAAGGAATGGAACAGACTGCCTGCACATGTCAAAGCCAGTCATAGCATGAGCCAGTTCAAGAAGAGAGCCAAAAGGTACCTAATGAATGTAACGACAGAAAGGGAGGAGAATATTTTTTTATTTTTTTAGCTAACATACATGTAAATGTAAATAACTCTTTTTACCTTATTCCTAGCATATATGCTTTATAGTATAATAACATATATCTCCTACAATGTATAATATTAAGGTATTAAATGGACCCCAATGGAAATAAGTCACTCTGTCTGACTTTTTGGGTTATCCTAGAAGGTTTTCTACACATATGCTGCTATGTATGATAATTATGTAACTGTATGTGTGTATACCTGAATAAACTTACTTACTCAATTTTGAAATTAAAGATAACGAAGTGGCTTAACTCCTGGAGGGAGCCTCTTCCCAGGGGACGGTCTGCCTTCATGCTGGCAAAAGTTCTTGATTCAAGGAAATACAGCTACACACCCTTCCCTTGGCTCATTAATTACCCCCATCCTCATCATTTCCCAGCCGCTTGTTCATCAATACAATGAAGAGGACGGAGTTAGTTTTAGTTTAATATCTTTATTATGCACCCCATACCCATCCTGTGGGCGGTAGTCAAAAGATTACAGAGGTACATAATTGGTCCAGGGACTGGACTCCAAAGTTTTGATAGCTGAACAAGTTACAAAGGTAATGAACTAGATCTGGTCACAATCATGACCAAGTTACAAAGGTAATGAGCTCCAGGCCAGTGAGAGCACACGGCCTTGTGTGGTGGGAAGCGCCACCTGGCCGGTGTGGTGGCTTCCCTGACTCTTGCCACGGCTGCTACGTCCACCTTCCCATCTGCCCCATAAGAAGTTAGTTTAATATCTTTATTATGCACCCCATACCCATCCTGTGGGCGGTAGTCAAAAGATTACAGAGGTACATAATGGGTCCAGGGACTGGGCCCCAAAATTTTGATAGCTGAACAAGGTACAAAGGTAATGAACTCACAAGTTACGCAAGTAATGAATCATCTACACGTCTTATACATAGTTACAATCATGCACAAAGTATAAAGTAATGAGCAATTTACACGTCCACACCCGGTCATTACTGAAATAGATGTGTGTGTGTGTGTGTGTGTGTGTGTGTGTGTGTGTTTGTAGTGGTGATAAAGGTGACCTCATGTGAGGGTACAGGTGTTCCCAAGCATGAAGGTGAGGCGCTCTCTCTCACCCTGGACTCTGGGTACTCATGTACCTTCACTCTACCTGGGTGCCAACTCACCATACCAGTATACTTTCCACTCCCAGTTTCAGACACAGTTCCTATTGATGATTTATGTCGTGATTGTCTGTAAATAAATGTAGACAAAACCACAGCGGAAAAATGTTAGAAGTGCACTTAGCACACAACCAAATGAACCTGGGTTCAACTCTGGGCGGGGCGGGACGTATGGGCAAGTATCCTAACATCTGCCCCTGTTACCTAGCAGTTAACTAGGTAACTACTAATAAGATATTACAAGGACCCCCAATAAGAACATAAGACGTAGGAGTGAGGACCTGACTAGCAGGTTTAGGTCAGCAATAGACATAATTAGGAAGAAGGGTGGGAACCCTGTCATATGTGGTATTTTGCCAAGGAGAGGAGTTGGAAATGAATGGCTGTCCAGGGCAATTGGTGTCAATTGCTGGCTGGACAAATACTGTAAGGAAAATTCAGTAACATTCATTGACAACTGGGACCTCTTCTATGGCAGAAATGACATGTATGCCAGGGATGGGGTTCACTTATCCAGGTCTGGGGTGGGGGCACTGGCAACTGCAGTGGAGGGAGCTGTTAGGGCTTTAAACTAGAAATAGTTAGTGGTATGGGTTTTGGGGGGAAAACAGAGAAGTCCCAGTGTAGTAATATTATAAGTTGTAGGAGAACTAGTAATAGGCAGAATAAGGTGGATAGTGGAAAGCTAGTGACACTAGATGACAAGGACAGTAATAGGTATAGTGGAAAAACAGAGATGAGCAGGAAGGGTAAAGAAAAAGGAGGGTCTCTAAATATATATTACACCAATAGTCGTAGTGCTAGGAATAAGATGGACGAGTTGAGATTAGTTGCAAGTACGGGTAATATTGATGTTTTTGCAATAACTGAGACATGGTTTAATATGAAAAATCGGGACTTGCCTGCCGAATGTCACATTCAGGGTTTTAAATTGTTCCAAGTAGACAGAAGTATCGGGAAAGGGGTGGGATGGCACTCTATGTCCGTGATCATTTAAATTGTTGCATAAAAACGGGTATAAAGTCTGAATTAACACATACAGAGTCTGTCTGGATAGAATTTTCAGAGGGTGTGAAAAATTGATTTTAGGCGTGATTTACCGTCCTCCAAACTTAGATAGGGAACAAGGGGGACTACTTTGGGAGGAAATTGTTAAGGCCACAAGACACGATAACGTAGTAATTCTAGGGGACTTTAACTTTAGTCAGATTGATTGGAATTTCATGACAGGGAATTTAGAATCTAACGACTTTTAGAAGTAGTTCAGGATTGCTTTTTGAAGCAGTTTGTAACAGAACCTACAAGGGAAATAACCTACTTGACTTGGTTCTGGCAAGCAAGGAAACCCTTGTTAATAATTTAGAAATTACAGAGGAACTCGGCTCAAGCGACCACAAGTCAATTACCTTTAGCATTGAATGGATGTATGATAGTAGGGATAATTCAGTAATGGTCCCAGATTTTCGCTTAGCAGATTATAATGGACTTAGAGAACACTTATCAACTGTGGACTGGGGTGAAGAAGAGAGGTATCAATATGACAGTTTTCTTAACACTATACAGGCTGCCCAAAGAACATTTATCCCGTATAAAGAAATTAGATCAAGTAGAAATGACCCAAAATGGATGAATAATAGGCTCAAATATCTTTTAGGGCAGAAGAAAGGAATTTATAGGCGCATAAAAGAGGTGAGGGTCATCTTATAAATCAGTATACTGACATTAAGAGGGACGTTAAAAAGGGAATAAGAAAAGCTAAACGGGACTATGAAATTAAAGTTGCTAGGGATTCAAAAACTAACCCAAAAGTTTTTTCCAGGTTTATAGAACAAAAGTTAGGGATAAGATAGGTCCCCTTAAAAATAACTTTGGGCATCTTACTGACAAGGAGAATGATATGTGCTCTATTTTTAATAATTATTTTCTCGGTTTTCACACAGGAAGACATTAATAATATCCCAGTAATTAATTTTTACAGAGGCCCAGAAGAAGATAAATTATGTAATATCACAGTCACTAGCGAAATGATTATGAAACAGCTGGACCGACTGAAACAAAATAAATCGCCGGGTCCTGATGAGCTTTTTGCAAGGGTTCTTAAGGAATGCAAAATGGAACTCTGTGAACCAATATCTAACATTTTTAATTTATCTCTTCAAACAGGTGTAGTGTCTGATATGTGGAAGATGGCTAATGTAATTCCTATTTTTAAAGCAGGGGACAAGTCACTACCGTCAAACTACCGCCCAATAAGCCTGACCTCAATTGTAGGCAAATTACTAGAGTCAATTATAGCTGATATTATTAGAAGCCATCTAGATAACCATAATTTGATTAATGATACCCAGCATGGATTCACGAGGGCCGTTCCTGCCTATCTAATTTATTAACCTTCTTCAGTAAAGCTTTTGAGGCTGTTGATCACGATAAAGAATTCGATATTGTTTATTTAGACTTTAGTAAGGCTTTTGATAGAGTACCGCACCAGAGACTGTTAAAGAAAGTGGCAGCTCATGGCATTGGGGGAAAAGTGCTGTCATGGATCGAGTCATGGCTCACCAATAGGAAGCAGAGAGTGTGCATAAATGGGGTTAAATCCGAATGGGGACTTGTAACAAGTGGTGTTCCACAGGGATCAGTCTTAGGCCCATTGTTATTTATAATATATATCAATGACCTTGATGAGGGAATTACTAGTGATATGAGCAAATTCGCCGACGACACGAAGATAGGTAGGATAGAAAAGTAAACACATAAGCAGTATAATGTGATCCTTTATTGACGACGTTTCGCCCACGCAGTGGGCTTTATCGAGTCAGACAGATCTGTCGATAAAGCCCACTGCGTGGGCGAAACGTTGTCAATAAAGGATCACATTATACTGCTTATGTGTTTATTTTTCCATTGTGTCGGTATTTTATACCATTTATTTCCATAGGTAGGATAATTGATTCAAACATAGAAGTCATAGAACTTCAGGAAGATTTAGACAAACTTAATTCGTGGTCAGAAAAGTGGCAGATGCAGTTCAATGTAGATAAATGCAAGGTTCTGAAGCTCGGGAGTGTCCATAACCCAAGCACTTATAAGTTAAATAACGTAGAACTTAGCCATACAGATTGCGAGAAGGACTTGGGGGTGATGGTAAGCAGCAACCTTAAACCAAGACAGCAATGCCTAAGCGTACGTAATAAGGCAAATAGATTACTGGGATTTATATCAAGAAGTGTTAGCAACAGAAGTCCAGAGGTTATATTACAGCTTTATACATCATTAGTAAGGCCTCACCTAGATTACGCAGCTCAGTTCTGGTCTCCATATTACAGAATGGACATAAATTCGTTAGAAAACATTCAGCGTAGAATGACTAAATTAATACATAGCATTAGAAATCTTCCTTACGAAGAAAGATTGAAGACCCTAAAATTACATTCACTTGTAAGACGTAGAATGAGGGAGACATGATCGAGGTATACAAGTGGAAAATGGGTATTAACAAAGGGGATATAAATAAGGTCTTGAGGATATCTCTCCAAGAGAGAACCCGCAATAATGGATTCAAGTTAGATAAGTTTAGATTTAGAAAGGATATAGGAAAGTATTGGTTTGGAAATAGGGTAGTTGATGAGTGGAACAGTCTGCCTAGTAGGGTTATTGAAGCTAGGACCTTGGGTAGTTTCAAATTTAGGTTGGATAAATTCATGAGTGAGAGGGGTTGGATTTGAGTGGGACTCGCGCATGAGTGGGTAGAATTGTCAAAGCTTATTTCTTGGGTAGCATTGAAAATTGGGTTGAGCAAATATTCTGTTAGTGGGACGGATTGTGAAGGACCTGCCTAGTATGGGCCAACAGGCCTGCTGCAGTGTTCCTCCTTTCTTATGTTCTTATGTTCTTAAGAAGGAACACTGCAGCAGGCCTACTGGCCCATGCGAGGCAGGTCCAAGTCTCCAACCAGCTTAAGCCAATGTCCCGACCCAGCCAGGTCAGGTTACATTCACTTAAGGAAGGAGCACTGCATCTGACCTAGTAGGATAAGCTAGTCAGGACCAACTCACACCCACCCGCACCCCACCTGGAAATAACCCTCTCCAGGTAGTCAGGTCACTTCCACTTAAGGAATTAGTACCGCATCCGACCTAGTAGCACAAGCAAATCAGGTCCAACTCACACCCACCCACACCCACTCATGCATTTATCTAACCTATTTTTAAAACGACGGGACTATGAAATTAAAGTTGCTAGGGATTCAAAAACTAACCCAAAAAGTTTTTTCCAGGTTTATAGAACAAAAGTTAGAGATAAGATAGGTCCCCTTAAAAATAACTCTGGGCATCTTACTGACAAGGAGAATGATATGTGCTCTACTTTTAATAATTATTTTCTCTCGGTTTTCACAAAGGAAGACACTAATAATATCCCAGTAATTAATTTTTATAATGGCCCTGAAGAAGATAAATTATGTAATATCACAGTCACTAGCGAAATGGTTATGAAACAAGTAGACCGACTGAAACAAAATAAATCGCCGGGTCGTTATCTTTATTATGCACCCCATACCCATCCTGTGGGCGGTAGTCAAAAGATTACAGAGTTACATAATGGGTCCAGGGACTGGACACTGATGAGCTTTTTACAAGGGTTCTTAAGGAATGCAAAATGGAACTCTGTGAACCAATATCTAACATTTTTAATTTATCTCTTTAAACAGGTGTAGTGTCTGATACCTGGAGTTTACCTGGAGAGAGTTCCAGGGGTCAACGTCCCTGCGGCCCGGTCTGTGACCAGGCCTCATGTTGGATCAGAGCCTGATCAACCAGGCTGTTACTGCTGGCTGCACGCAGTCCAACGTACGAACCACAGCCTGGCTGGTCAGGCAACGACTTTAGGTGCCTGTCTAGTGCCTGCTTGAAGACAGCCAGGGGTCTATTGGTAATCCCCCTTATGTATGCTGGGAGGCAGTTGAACAGTCTTAGGCCCCTGACACTTATTGTGTTGTCTCTCAACGTGCTAGTGGCACCCCTGCTCTTCATTGGGGGGATGTTACATCGCCTCCCGAGTCTTTTGCTTTCGTAGGGAGTGATTTTCGTGTGCAGAGGGAATATAAATGTATAAATTCAAGAATTATGTGGATTAAAATAAGGGTCAGATGTGAAAATTGGGTTATAATAAGTGTGTATGCACCTGGAGAAGAGAGAGAGATTTTGGGAGATGTTAAGCGAATGTGTAGGAACTTTTGAGCCAAGTTAGAGAGTAATTGTGGTAGGGGACCTAAATGCTAAAGTAGGAGAAGTGTGTAGAGAGGGTGTGGTAGGTAAGTTTGGGGTGCCAGGTGTAAATGATAATGGGAACCCTTTGATTGAACTTTGTATAGAAAGGGGTTTAGTTATAGGTAATACATATTTTAAGAAAAAAAGAATAAATAAGTATACAAGATATGATGTAGGGCGTAATGACAGCAGTTTGTTGGACTGCGTATTGGTAGATAAAAGACTGTTGAGTAGACTTCAGGATGTATATGTTTATAGAGGGGCCACAGATATATCAGATAACTTTTTAGTTGTAGCTACAGTGAGAGTAAAAGGTAGATGAGATACAAGGAAAATAGAAGAAGCAAGTAAGAGAGAGTTGAAGGTTTATAAACTTAAAGAGGATGCAGTTAGGGTAAGATATAAACAGCTATTGGAGGATAGATGGGCTAGTGAGAGTATAGGCAACGGGGTTGAAGATGCATGGGGTAGGTTAAAAAATGTAGTGTTAGAGTGTTCAGCAGAAGTTTGTGGGTACAGGAAAGTGGGTGCGGGAGGGAAAAGAGGGATTATTGGAATGATATAAAGAGAGTAGTAAGAGAGAAAAAGTTAGCATATGAGAGGTTTTTACAAAGTAGAAGTGATGCAAGGAGGGAAGAGTATATGGAGAGAAAAAGAGAGGTTAAGAGAGTTCAGTTTGATATCTTTATTATGCACCCCATACCCATCCTGTGGGCGGTAGTCAAAAGATTACAGAGGTACATAATGGGTCCAGGGACAGGACCCCAAAGTTTTGATAGCTGAGCAAGTTACAAAGGTAATGAACTAACAAGCTACAAAGGTAATGAACTCACAAGTTACAAAGGTAATGAAACATGTAAGTAAATTTACTTACGTTTATACATGGTTACAATCATGAACAAATTATAACGCAATGAACACTTCACTAGTCTACACCCGGTCACAACTGTAATGAGTTCTTGGTGCAAAATAAGCAGACTCTTGGATGTCACCACCGCCCCCCTCTGGCTGGGTTACAAGTATCTTTGGCAGGTTAAATCACCACCACCAGATGTAGACCAAACAAAATGTAAACTTTGTCAGTTGGATTATTGTCACACCCTGCGTCATTATGTACTGGAGTGCGACAAAATTAATGAATTCAGAGACAACTCACTCAGAAATGTTCAAGATATGTCAAAGTATTTTATCCACAGTGGTATATTACAGACCATTCTGGAAAAATACCCTGACTTTGCTCCCTGTAAATAAAGCATTGCCACGTGTGTGTGTTGATTGCCATTTTGTCCTATGCACATGTCGATTGAAGGCTGGGCCTGTTGTGTGTGCTAGTTACCATTTTGTCCTAGGCACATGTCGATTAGACACTAGGCCTGTTGTATATATGTGTGTGTGTGTGTGTAAGGAAACACTTCGAAATGTTTCGGCCCCGCCGGGAATTGAACCCGGGCCCTCCGTGCGTGAAGCAAGAGCGCTAGCCACCATGCCATCGGGGCATGTGTGTGTATTAGGGATGTATCGGATGTGAAAAATTTAGATATCCGGTATGCGGATGTTTATACGGATGCCTTACTTACTCTTTTTACGGATGCGAATGCGGATGCGGATGTAAGAAATTGTGCGGATGTTCCGCGGATGCGGATGCGGAAGTATATGCGGATACCTGTTTGCTGTGAAATACGGATGCGGATGCGGATGCGGATGTAAGAAATTGTGCGGATGTTCCGCAGATGCGGATGCGGATGCGAATATCCGATACATCACTAGTGTGTATGTATATATGTATGTGTATGTGTGTGTGTGTGTATGTGTATATGAACCTTTGAACCTTTGAAGAGTTTCGAGAGTATCTACTCTCTGAGCCCGGCCATGGGCCAGGCTCGTCTGGTGCTTGCCTGATCAACCAGGCTGTTGCTGCTGGAGGCCCGCTGCCCCACATATCCATCACAGCCTGGTTGATCTGGCACCTGGTGAAGATATTTGTCCAGTTTCCTCTTGAAGGCTTCTACACTGGTTCCAGCCGTGTTTCGGATATCTTCTGGTAAGATGTTGAATAGTGTATGTATGTGTGTGTGTGACCCAACAATAAAATTTGCACCAATAACTCATTACAGTTGTGACCGGGTGTAGACTAGTGAATTGTTCATTGCTTTATAATTTGTTCATGATTGTAACCATGTATAAACGTAAGTAAGTAAATTTACTTACATGTTTCATTACCTTTGTAACTTGTGAGTTCATTACCTTTGTGGCTTGTTAGTTCATTACCTTTGTAACTTGCTCAGCTATCATAACTTTGAGGTCCAGTCCCTGGACCCATTATGTACCTCTGTAATCTTTTGACTACCGCCCACAGGATGGGTATGGGGTGCATAATAAAAATATCAAACTAAAAAATGGTCCAAGTCGGACCGAAACGTCGTCGTAAGCTCCTCTTTTCTATGTGCGGGTTGTGTGTGTATTTGTACATTTACTTGTAGAAATAAAGATATCATTATTGTAGAAACAATCCCGTCAACAGGTGCGTTTTGCTTCACGGACTGCACGTCGGGGCAGCTGCCCTCTCCCGCTTACAGTGAAATAGTCGCCCTGTAATCCTGTTGTAATGATAACGGTCCTATGCAGCAGGTTTCAAACGCACTGCACGAGCACAAGTAGGAGACCACCAAGGCACGCATTTCTGAGATTGCATACTCGAGGTTTGACGGATTTTGACGCAACGTTTAAAACAAAAATACTTGTAACAGCTCATCAGAGGACGACAAAGCGATGGTTTCTCACTAAAAACGGTGTGACGCGTGTGAAGGCCCAATTATCACATTCAAACTGCCAATGTGGGCCACGAGGAGAGCGAGAGTATGAATGGAAAATAAGTAGGATAGGAAAATGATAGCTTTCATGTAAATCTGTGAGCACAGACCATGTAGAGTGCAGATGAAGAGGAGCAAACTGAGAGATATATGCACGAGAGAGTGAGTGGTGGTCTGGTGGCTAAAGCTCTCGCTTCACACGGCGAGGGCCTGGGTTCGATTCCCAGCCAGGGCAGAAACATTGGGCGTGTTTCTTTACACCTGTTGTCTATGTTCCCCATCAGCAAAATGGGTACCTGAGTGTTAGTCGACTGGTGTGAGTCGCATCCTAGGACACTGACCTAATCTGCCCGAAATGCTCAGCATAACAAGGGACTTTCTATATAGTAGTATGTCACTGATGTCAGCTAGGCCTGTATACCATGTACATGTACTTGTAGTAAATAAAGATATTATTATTATTATTATTATTATTATTATTATTATTATTATTATAAAATGAGCGGGAGGGGAAGAGAAGTGATTTCCACGAGTCACAGTGAGACCCTCCCCAGAGGAAATGATGAGCATTAAAATCTCTTAATAAGTGGAGAGGTAAAGGTAGGGAAGAAACCAGAAATTCAACATTAGAAATAGACAAAGGTCGAGAAAGAGGAAGATACAAAGAGCAGACTGTATACCACTTGTTCAAGTTGATACGGGTTGCTGTGTAATGCAGCGTACAAACAAAAATATGAGAAGTCCCATCGGGAAAAGGATCCGATGGATGTAATCTGCTGTTATCCATCCCGAGACGGGACGGATAACAAGAGACTTTCTATATAGTAGTATGTCATTGATGTCAGCTAGGCCTATACAGGTCTTGTATATGTACTTTTAGAAATAAAAATTATGGTTATTATTATTATTGTAATCATCCAAAATTGAGTAAAATTTTACCTCAGTAAACTTCCCATGCATGGGGAAGCAGTGCTCGATACATCGTCAGTAATAAGTTTATTGAGGCATAGGTACATATACGTAAAATTATCATACATAGTGTAAATTACCTAGGATAACCCAAAAAAGTCTGACATATTTCCTTTGGGGTCCTTTTAAGCTGCCAGTGGCCCTTATTACCCAAAACATCTACAGGTAACGTCAAGGACTTCTGCGTCAGCTTTCGTTGGGTGTGAACGCTTCGCTCTCGTTTGAGTATCAGTGACAAATTTTTCCCTCTGGGACACTTCTCATCTACTTTGCCCCCCGGGCATATTACAGGAGGGGCACCTGGTCATCGGCTTACTTTTAGCCAGTTCAAGAAGAGAGCCAAAAGGTACCTAATGAATATAGCGACAGAAAGGGAGAATAATTTTTTTTTTTTTTTAGCTAACACACATGTAAATGTAAATAACTATTTTTACCTTATTCCTAGTATACATATATCCTTTATAATATAATAACATATATCTCCTACAGTGTATAATATTAAGGTACTAAAAGGACCCCAATGGAAATAAGTCACTCTGTGACTTTTTGGGTTATCCTAGGTTCTTTACACATATGCTGCTATGTATGATAATTATGTAAATGTATTTGTGTATACCTGAATAAACTTACTTAGCCAGCTCCATTTTTCCGCTCTGCGGACTCACTCAGAAATGTTCAAGATATGTCAAAGTATTTTATCCACAGTGGTATATTACAGACCATTCTGGAAAAATACCCTGACTTTGCTCCCTGTAAATAAAGCATTGCTACGTGTGTATTGTGTGTGTGTGTGTGTGTGTGTGTGTGTGTGTTGTGTGTGTGTGTGTGTGTGTGTGTGTGTGTGTGTGTGTGTGTGTGTGTGCGCGCGCGCGTGTTGATTGCCTTTTTGTCCTGTGCACATGTCGATTGAAGGCTGGGCCTGTTGTGTGTGCGTGTGTGTGTATGTATATATGTGTGTGTATGTGTGTGTGTGTATGTGTATATGTAAGTGTGTATGTGTGACCCAACAATAAAATTTGCACCAAGAACTCATTACAGTTGTGACTGGGTGTAGACTAGTGAAGTGTTCATTGCGTTATAATTTGTTCATGATTGTAACCATGTATAAACGTAAGTAAGTAAATTTACTTACATGTTTCATTACCTTTGTAACTTGTGAGTTCATTATCTTTGTAGCTTGTTAGTTCATTACCTTTGTAACTTGCTCAGCTATCATAACTTTGGGGTCCAGTCCCTGGACCCATTATGTACCTCTGTAATCTTTTGACTACCGCCCACAGGATGGGTATGGGGTGCATAATAAAGATATCAAACTAACGGATAATTCTTTAATGGTTCTGGTGGGAAGCCGGTTACTGTACTCAGGTGTGGGCTAGCCGCTCTGCTGGGGCTTTGCAAGGGAGTCCACCTAAGTAAGTAAGTTTATTCAAGTATACACAAATACAGTTACATAGATTATCATACATAGCAGCATATGTGTAGAAAACCTAGGATAACTCAAAAAGTCAGACAGAGTGACTTATTTCCATTGGGGTCCATTTAATACCTTAATATTAGACACTAGTAGATACTAGCTATTATACTAAAATTAAATTGGGAACTTCTAGTTCCTGTTTCTATTTACAAAAGAACTCTTGATCCTTTTTTTCTTTCATGGCCCAGCTTTCGGCAACAAATCTTCCCCATACATCCCATACATCTGTAATTCCCATTAATTTACACTTACACCCACCCAAATGAACGTAAACATAAAATTCCTAAAATAGTTATAGCCTATTAAATCTTAAGTTAGCCCTAAGTCCACCTAAAACACGCTTCCAGACGCTACAGACAAATCCAATTCCATTACTGAATTTACCGTTTGTATTATTATTGTATGACTCGTACTACCTCAAAATTGTAAATATAAAAATGTATGTCCAAATCTACCGGTTCAGCTATCAAAACTTTGGGGTCCAGTCCCTGGACCAATTATATACCTCTGTAATCTTTTGACTACTGCCCACAGGATGAGTATGGGGTGCATAATATAAATATTAAACTAACTAACTAAACAAATCTAAAACAATTGGATATGCTGAATATTGAAGACAGAGTAAAACAACTTAAGTTGAATCAAGTTTATAAAATTGCTCACAAACAGTGTCCAGAATATCTTGTTGCCAATTTTGTCAAGGCTGGGAACCAAAGCAGTCATAGTACTAGAGGAAGAGAGCACAACTTTGTAGTACCCACAGTCAGTGGCCAGGCTTCAAACACCTTTTATTGTACAGCAATAAAGGAATGGAACAGACTGCCTGCACATATCAAAGCCAGTCATAGCATGAGCCAGTTCAAGAAGAGAGCCAAAAGGTACCTAATGAATTTAGCGACAGAAAGGGAGGAGAATATTTTTTTTTTTTAGCTAACATACATGTAAATGTAAATAACTCTTTTTACCTTATTCCTAGTATATATCCTTTATAGTATAAACATATATCTCCTACAATTTATAATATTAAGGTATTAAATGGACCCCAATGGAAATAAGTCACTCTGTCTGACTTTTTTGAGTTATCCTAGGTTTTCTACACATATGCTGCTATGTAATGTAAACCAAACACTGTAAGCTTTACAAGGAAATAAAATTATCATTATCGGGCTCTATTCTACCTAAGCTGTCAGTGGCTCTTATAAACCCAACAAACTAACAAACGGTAACATCAAATTTTTATAATAATAATAATAATATTTTTATTTCGTTGGAAGTTACAAGTATACATAGTTATTGGTAGTAATGCAAGGAGAGCCACTGGCATGCCATGGCATTAGGGGCAGGTTAGTCTAAAGACTTATTCACTATGTACATAATACTAGAGAAATTGATTGAGTTTATTCTAGTTATATATTTTATTTCAAATTACAATATGATTATACTATACTATTAAAAAGACAATACTAGATAAATTGGTTGAGTTTATTCTAGTTGTATATTTTATTTCAAATTTCAATATGTTGATGCTACCTGGAGTTTACCTGGAGAGAATTCCAGGGGTCAATGCCCCCGCGGCCCGGTCTGTGACCAGGCCTCATGTTGGACCAGAGCCTGATCAACCAGGCTGTTACTGCTGGCCGCACGCAGTCCAACGTACGAACCACAGCCTGGCTGGTCAGGTACCGACTTTAGGTGCCTGTCCAGTGCCTGCTTGAAGACAGCCAGGGGTTTGTTGGTAATCCCCCTGATGTATGCTGGGAGGCAGTTGAACAATCTTGGGCCCCTGACACTTATTGTGTTGTCCCTCAACATGCTAGTGGCACCCCTGCTCTTCATTGTGCAAGTTTGGTACTAATCCCTCGAGAATTTTCCATGTGTATATAATAATGTATCTCTCCCGCCTGCGTTCTAGAGAGTACAGGTTTAGGAACTTCAAGCATTCCCAGTAATTGAGGTGGTTTATCGCAGTTATGCATGCCGTGAAGGTTCTCTGCACATTTTCAAGGTCAGCAATTTCACCCGCCTTGAAAGGTGCAGTTAGTGTGCAGCAATATTCCAGCCTAGATAGAACAAGCGATCTGTAAAGTGTCAACATGGGCTTGGCATCCCTGGTTTTGAAGGTTCTCATTATCCATCCTGTCATTTTTCGAGCAGATGCATTTGCTACGGTGTTATGGTCCTTGAAGGTGAGATCCTCTGACATGATCACTCCCAGGTCTTTGACATTAGTTTTTCGCTCTATTGTGTGGTTTGAATTAGTTTTGTACTCCGATGAGATTTTAATTTCTTCACTTTTTCCGTATCTGAGTAATTGAAATTTCTCATCATTGAACTTCATATTGTTTTCTGCAGCCCATTTAAAGATTTGGTTTATGTCTGCTTGGAGTCTTGCAGTGTCTTCAACGGTGGACACTGTCATACAGATTCGGGTGTCATCTGCGAAGGAAGACACAGCACTGTGGCTTATATCCCTGTCTATGTCCGATATGAGGATGAGGAACAGGATGGGGGCAAGTACTGTGCCTTGTGGAACAGAGCTTTTCACAGTAGCTGCCTCAGACTTTACTCTGTTGACTACTACTCTTTGTGTTCTACTTGTTAGGAAATTATAGATCCATCTACCAACTTTTCCTGTTATTCCTTTATCACGCATTTTGTGTGCTATTACACCATGGTCACACTTGTCAAAGGCTTTTGCAAAGTCTGTGTATATAACATCTGCATTTTGTTTGTCTTCTAGAGCATCCAGGACCTTGTCGTAGTGGTCCAGTAGTATGGACAGACAGGAGCGGCCTGCTCTAAACCCATGCTGCCCTGGGTTGTGCAATTGATGAGTATCAAGATGGGTGGCGATCTTGCTTCTTAGAACCCTTTCAAAGATTTTTATGATATGGGACATTAGCGCTATTGGTCTGTAGTTCTTTGCTATTGCTTTACTGCCCCCTTTGTGGAGTGGGGCTATGTCTGTTGTTTTTAGTAACTGCGGGATGACCCCAGTGTCCATGTTCCCTCTCCATAGGATGTTAAAAGCACGTTCTTGATGAACACGGAGTTCCATGAGTAAAATAACAATACTAGAGAAATTTATTGAGTTTCTTCTAGTTATATATTTTATTTCAAATTAAAAATATGATGATACTATTAAGAATTAAGAATAAGACAGAAAGCAGGATAGCAGATGAACAAGGGGGCTTTAGGAAAGGTAGTGGGTGTGTAGACCAAGTGTTTACAGTGAAACATATAGGTGAACAGTATTTGGATAAGGGTAAAGAGGTTTTTGTGGCCTTTATGGATTTGGAAAAGGCATATGATAGGGTGGATATGGGGGCAATGTGGCAGATGTTGCAGGTGTATGGAATAGGAGGTAGGTTACTGAAAGCAGTGAAGAGTTTTTATGAGGATAGTGAGGCTCAGGTTAGAGTGTGTAGGAGGGAGGGGGACTATTTCCCAGTAAAAGTGGGCCTTAGACAAGGATGTGTGATGTCACCGTGGTTGTTCAATATATTTATAGATAGGGTTGTAAGAGAAGTGAATGCGAGGGTCTTGGCAAGAGGTGTGGGGTTAAAAGATAAAGAATCAAATACAAAGTGGGAGTTGTCACAGTTGCTTTTTGCTGATGACACTGTGCTTTGGGAGATTCTGAAGAGAAGTTGCAGAGGTTGGTGGATGAATTTGGTAGAGTGTGTAAAAGAAGAAAATTGAAAGTGAATATAGGAAAGAATAAGGTGATGAGGATAACAAAAAGATTAGGTGACGAAAGATTGGATATCAGATTGGAGGGAGAGAGTATGGAGGAGGTGAATGTATTCAGATATTTGGGAGTGGACATGTCAGCAGATGGGTCTATGAAGGATAAGGTGAATCATAGAATTGATGAGGGGAAAAGGGTGAGTGGAGCACTTCGGAGTCTGTGGAGACAAAGAACTTTGTCCATGGAAGTAAAGAGGGGAATGTATGAGAGTATAGTTATACCAACATTCTTATATGGGTGTGAAGCATGGGTGATGAATGTTGCAATGAGGAGAAGGCTGGAGGCAGTGGAGATGTCATGTCTGAGGTCAATGTGTGGTGTGAATATAATGCAGAGAATTCGGAGTTTGGAAATTAGGAGGAGGTGCGGGATTACCAAAACTATTATCCAGAGAGGTGAGGAGGGGTTGTTGAGGTGGTTCGGACATGTAGAGAGAATGGAACGAGACAGAATGACTTCGAGTGTATAAATCTGTAGTGGAGGGAAGGCGGGGTAGGGGTCGGCCTAGGAAAGGTTGGAGGGAGGGGTAAAGAAGGTTTTGTGTGCGAAGGGCTTGGACTCCAGCAAGCAGTGTGAGCGTATTTGATAGGAGTGAATGGAGACAAATGGTTTTTAATACTTGGCGTGCTGTTGGAGTGTGAGCAAAGTAACATTTATGAAGGGATTCAGGGAAACCGGCAGGCCGGACTTGAGTCCTGGAGATGGGAAGTACAGTGTCTGCACTCTGAAGGAGGGGTGTTAATGTTGCAGTTTTATAACTGTAGTGTAAAGCACCCCTCTGGCAAGACAGTGATGGAGTGAATGATGATGAAAGTTTTTCTTTTTCGGGCCACCCTGCCTTGGTGGGAATCGGCCGATGTGTTAATAAAAAAAAATGATACTATACTATTAAAATGACAATATGATGATATGAAATTGCAACAAGTGTTAAGGAGGATGACAATATAAAACTGAGATTATCTTAAGTAAAATAACATTGGGTTTGAAAGTTGTTACAGTATGAGTATTTAGTATAGGGTGAGTAGGTGATTTTTGAGAAGAGTCTTGAATTGATTTTCCGACAAGGTTAACTTAATATTTACTGGTAATGAATTCCAGATTCTGGGGCCCTTTATGTACATAGAATTTTTACATTGGTTGGTATGGACTTGGTGTATGTCAAATAGTATTCTGTGTCTTGTGTTGTGGTCGTGGGACCTATTAAAGTTGTTAAGGAGAATTTTGAGCGGAGGGTTGATATTAGCATGTAGAGTTTTATGTATGTAGTAAGCACATGAATAGGTATGAACGTTTTTTACAGTGAGTAGTTTTAAAGTTTTGAATATAGGTGGAGTATGCTGTCTAGAGTGGGAATTTGTTATCATCCTGACTGCAGCCTTATGCTGGGTTATGAGTGGTCTAAGGTGATTTAATGTTGTTGAGCCCCATGCACAATTCCAATGAGATAAGGGTAGAAAAAGGAATGATATGGCAATGAGCTTTGTGGAATAATATATCTTGATAATATACCTACTGTCTTTGAGATTTTTTTGGGAAATTTGTTGTATGTTTTTTGGGTTTAAGATACTGTAAAGGTGGATTCCTAAATTTTTTCCTCTGTGAGTCTTGTGATGGGGAACCATTGAGCGTTATGTTAAGTGGAAATTTGTGGCTTTGTTTCCAAACTGAATGAAGTAGGTTTGTCATTTGAGAAAAAGCTTATTTGTCTTCATCCATGTTGATATTTTCTGTAATTCGGCTTCGTTTGCTAGATGACTGGATTTGGGTGAGAAAGACATATGTTGTGTCATCTGCAAATAATAGGGTTTGAGTAGTTGTGATGCATTCGGTAGGTCGTTTATGTAAAGAAAGGGGGGCCCCAGGACACTTCCGGGGACCCGACTGTAATTTGTTGTGTGGAAGAGTTCTCTCCATTTGTGACGTACTGGCTTCTGTTCGGAGGGACTTTGTCCTATTCTTAGGTCTATTTTTTTCTAATTTTATTTTTAAATTTAGAATCACATTAAATCTTATGATTCCAAAATTACCAAATAACCTTCTTTAAATGACTTACATGAACCTAACAACAATTGTCATTACTAAAGCAGAACAGGCTAAAAACTCTCAAATCCCTCATAACTATCTTTAATTACAATGTCAGTCTTTAAAAAAACATTTTTTTGACCTCACTGCATTATTAACCCTTAAACTGTCACACGTAGATATCGTTCACGGGGAAATGACCGAATTTTTGAAAAAAAAAAATTTTTTTTCTAAAAAAAAAGGCACATTTTATAAATAGGATAGGCTAAAAAAACATTTTGGGCCAGTACTTCCCCGATTAACCCGTGAAGTTGGTGCTAAATGATGTGGTGTGGCAAAAAAGGGGCACTGGTTGCAGAAACAAGAAAAATTTTGTTTTTTTCCTTTTTTCCATTTTTGTTGTTTTTTTTTCCCCCTGAAAAATGTTTTTCAGATCTTTATTTCATTGCCAATTCTTGTTTAGACACAAATATTTGTTACTGTTTTAATCATACTGTCACAAACACACATGTTCACATGATAAATAAATTTGTACACCTGGTTCAATCACTTACTATTGTTTACATATACAGTGGAACCCCGGGGCCATTTTATCATCTTCGTTATTTTGTTTTAAACCTTTTATAACGTAAATTTTTGTCTTTTGATGTTTGCTTCGTTTACCGACATTCGTACCGGACCTGTCGCTTGGGCCCCTGACCCCCCTCCCGGAGCGTCAGTGCTTTGTTTGCAGTGACCACCCACCCACACCCACGCATTCATACCAGTATATTGTCATTATTCCACTGCTGTTTTAGTGC
Source organism: Cherax destructor (assembly GCA_009830355.1). Lineage (NCBI taxonomy): Eukaryota > Metazoa > Arthropoda > Malacostraca > Decapoda > Parastacidae > Cherax > Cherax destructor. The sequence continues at coordinate 134,784 of WNWK01004678.1, forward strand.
TTGCAACTGCTAAATAAGCACCTGGGTCCAAGGAAATCTGTGCTAAGCCTGTGGCAAAAAGGAAAAAGAAATATATGTCGATAAAAGTGAAGAAGGAGATAATAGAAAAATATGAAAGTGGAGTGCGTATCAGTGAGCTAGCCAGGCTGTATGGTAAACCCTATTCTACCATCGCTACCATTGTGGATAAAAATATTCAAGTAAAATCAAAAAGCTGTTGTTGCAAAAGGGCATCTGTGATCACAAAAAAAAGACCACAAGTGCTGGAAAATGTGGAA